>JAOBAT010011127.1:0-10262 GCA_026413305.1 Hydrozoanthus tunicans | reverse complement strand
CCCCCATAGCAATTTCGTTTCCAACAGGCCCGTAAAGCCGGGGACACACTAAGCGGTTTTATACGTCGATCGCTGCGATTGGCGAAATTCGCTCAAATTCGTTTAGTTTGTCACCTATTGCGATAGAAAATTTAGCTGTTCGCAGCGACTGGCGTATGAAATCGCCCATATCTATTAAACATGTCAGGTACGAGCGATTAAAGGCGCCACGTTTCGCAGGCGATCAATTTCCTAGTGTGTCCCGGGCTTGGGAGGTTTCGCAAAATCGCAACGCATTAGGGTTAGAGGGTTCAACTTTACGAACATTCTACCATAGAAATGCGATTAATCAACAAACATCTCTTTGGAAAAATATACATGGCCTTAGCAAGTGGAAAATAATCTTCAAGATGAAAACGAAAAAAAAAACAGAGAAATAACACAATCCATCAAAAACATCCAAACAGGGATAAAGCGTGCCCCTAACCATGCGCTTCTGTCACGCGCTCCTGTCACGCAAGATATAAAGAACACCAACTATGATCGGTCAGTATAATTTAACTCAGTAAAAAATACCATTTCTATATTATTTCTTTATTATATTATTTACTGCGGGGTCAGTTTCTGGAATCCTTTACTTTAGCTGGATCGTGTCAACTGATCGTTTACACGACAACTTGAAAAATTATCGGTTTAGGCTTCAAAATGCACACGTTATCAAGCGTGTTTTTTAGAGCCGCAGATCTATTACATATTGCCTCCCTGTGTACCTAAACACATTTGGCTTTTTTTTATTTCGACGGTACTGTGCGCGCAATTTCAATTAGTTTTTCTTTTAGAAGTTTCACGTTTTTTGTTGGTCTTTTGATGTTTGTATTTTTATCTATTTTCTGCTTGATCGTGTTACGGCTTTTTGATGTAATTTCTTAATCTCGCATTATTTTTCAAACAAGTGTTTTAAAAAGCCCGAATTAGTTTCTGAAAACACTCTGAAAGGTAGCGTGTGAAAATGTAATAAATCAAATTTGACTTTTGTGGATAAAATTGTTACAAGATCATTAGCAGTTTTTTTCAGCGAATTCCGTCGAGTTCAAAAAATGGATTACTCATTGGTCAACTGACGAAATGCATTGTTGATCACTTATCGTCCAGGTGTCAACAGTGCATTTATAATCACAAAAAGTTAATTTATACCTAATCTGTCTATGGCAACGCGGCGAAGGCGACGATCTAAGGAAATGGAAGCTTTTCGCACAGTGGTTGTGAACTCGACTTGCTCATGTTGGTCGCACGAAATTTAGGTAGTTACACATGAGAGAAATGTCGGAGACATTCTCACTGCTTAGCAGAGGATATGGTACATGGGATGGCATCGCAAAAATTGAGAGACGCGAGTCTGAAAGCTCGGTGGGTATTCCGTTATTGTGTTGTGTGCATTTGCTTGTTTCTAAGAAGTTCTAATTACTAACATTTAAACGGTTTCATAACCGTGACCGTTCTTCCATTAAGTTAGAGAATCTCCACTGTCAGTAACTTAATATTCTATAACTCAGAATTATGTTGTTCTTTTAAATGATACGTGCTACCTCGCCGCTAACTGACGCACAACTCTTTTATGTTTAATTTTGGCCTACCACAAGATTCTGATTTGAGTTTTGAAAAACTATTCCGAAAAATACAAGAGTTCTGATCAAAAATTAAGCTTTAATATATATGTTACCAAAAGAGGGAAGATTGGTTTGTGAGAAAGAAAGCACTCACGTTGGTTTTGTTGTTTTAAGTTTCGTAAAATTGTATGAAGTTGTTGGATCACAACGGCGTCTTGTTGCCCTGAGAAAAGATAATTTGTTCTCGTTGTTAAAGTCGTGGGTGATTATATATCTTAAATGTTGCTACTTTTGAGAAAAACCTCAATTTATTTGTCTTTGCTCAGTAAAGTTTGGGACGAAATTTGAACGCATTTCATGTTTACATAGCTAACTTAAGCAAATCTAGCTTTGTACAGTATCTTCGTATAAAATGAACAGAAACTTCTTGAGTAAATTGATTAAGGTATACATCTAGTTTCAGGTGTTGGCCTATGATAAAGTGGCAGTTGAAACTTGTGTCTTTTTGCTAGATACTGTTGTAAAGTTTTGTTGCACACCAAGTCTATAAGCTCTGACAATGACAGGTTTATAGCTTGTCCTAAATTAAAACGGGCTGATATCACCTGCAGATGTTTAGCAGTGTTTAGTCAAGATAAAATCTGTTGATTTTAGCTAAGTAATTTGTAAGTCCCTACAAGTTGGTTTGTTTGCCTGTAAGAGAGTAATCGAAAACTTTAATAATAATAATAATAATAATAGTAATAATAATAATAATAATAATAATTTATTCACTTTTTAACGTTATTGCACTTTTAACATATAAATGATCAAGGATCACAACAAACCCATTCTTATGCAAATTTTCCGTTTGGTTTGTTTGTTACATTTTGTACTGTCATAAATCATTATCCAACAATGCAGTTTAAATAATAATTGCTTTAGTGCACATTGTCACCAATTGATTTATTACCTGTAATTTTTCTAGGGTTCGGTGGATAAAGAGGAATATTGGAGTCTGAATATTTGCATATGGAATATTAATGTTTGACTATTTTGACCTTTGGATATGAATATTAGGCTAGCCAGAGAAAGGACTATGAATATTTGACAATATTTGCCCCTGCGGTATGAATATTTAGAAAATATTCCACAATGAAGGTGAATATTCTGGTTTGAAATACTCTGCTTCATCCCCCGATATGGTGCATATGATTGTGATATGTCTCCTATTAATTATATTGGTTGTTTCATAGGGCTATGGTTCTTCGGATAGTTTCTTCCTACCAGCCATAGGAACAGGCAACAAGAAACCTGCCAGAACAAAAGACTATGAACCGTTATACCAGAACAAGACATTCAAACTTCCAAAGGTCGAGGAACCCAGTTCTTACCCTGGGACACAGGTTCCTAAGACATATACAACCAGGAAAGGAGCCCTGTTACTTTATGCAGAAGATTATTTTGTTCCTGGTTCGTCCAAACGAAGAAAAAGAAAGAGGAAGCAAAAGCGACAGGCTGTAGTTTTTAATACTCTTGGTGACTTGCGAGACAACATTCTAGGTTACAAAAAGAATGGAGTGAGTATTCAATAACAGTAATTATAACCATGAAGTAATTTTAACATATACTAAATAAACTAGGGGGGGAATAGTAAAGCAAGCTTGCTATTCTCTCGATCTCCCATTCTGAGGATGTACCCTTAAAGGCCCAGCCCACATATTTTGAAGACAGGGGAAACTGAAGGATTTTTTGAGGACCTGAACTTTTGGCCAAAAATGATTTTTTGGGTCTGTGGAAATAAACCAGACAAAATTCAATTAATATAAGTTTGGTGAGCATTGATTAGCTGGGGAATAAAAGAAAGAAACAACCTTTAATTTGTCAATCTCATTTTGTTGATCTTTAGTGGGGTTGAGGAGGAGGGGGGAAGGACAGGGGGAGGGGGCAGAACCTGCCTCCTGTACCCTTAACTCTGCCTCTTGTACCTTCATTGCCCTAGTATATTTCCTGCTCCTGTTCTTTCTGATTATTCTCCTGTTCCCCAATGTTGCTAAAACTCCTGCCTCCTGCCCTTTGATGACCTGCATCCCATTCTTTGATATCCTGTCCAGGTTTCTGCCCCCCTGTCCTTCACTCTTTATATATTACAGATGTAATGTTGTCAAAATTCAGCCAAAACTGTAGAGAAACAGATGAATTTTTTTTTTAATTTTTGGCTATAAACGGTCTAAGATATATTAAAATAACAAACGTTTTTGGTTGACTTGACCATCATCAGGTTTAAAGAACTGTTATTTTGACATTTAACATGTATTACTTCGTCTTTTCTGTTATCCATATTCTGTACACTATAGCCATTTTAGTTAACAGCATGTTTACGTGTGTATTCACCTAATATTTATTTGTTTAGTTGTTAGTTTATATACAGGATTCTATTTAAACTAGCTTTGCTAATTAGACTTCCTGTGTAAATATTTGTTAAATAAATAAATAAATTTCTATTAACATTTATAGCCGAAAATTTTTTAAAAATATTTTACATGGAGAACTCAGTTTTAAACAGATGAAGTTGTTCTTAGAACTGCAGTTTCATGCAACATGTATTCCGTTGCACTCTTTCTATGATTGAAACGGCACTGTCTAATGCACTGCTTAATTGTTTATTAATTACTTCAATGCTTTAACTTGACAGGGTGACCCACTCTTCCTTTACTTGCTTCAGAAAAGGTACAGCAACTACAAAGATCAAGCTGTCAGACCAGGTTTCTCACCCAAACGCTACATTGGAAATCTTCGTCACTCACTTCAAGAAGAATCCTGGAACAAAATTGCTTCCTCAGGGTCATTTAAAGATTGCGACCTGGGCTTTCTACCCATGCCTGACAAACCTCAACCATATAGTACTATGTCACTGCCCCCAATATCGCCATCAAATTCAATGTTAGGAAGTTCTTTTAACTTTTATCAAAATGGAATGTCGACTGGAGCTGCCTCGTTGGTTTCACTCAACAGTGCAGATGAACCAGAATATGCGCCTTCATCTAGGGCTTTAAGTCCATCAGAATCACTAAGTGAACGACTCTCTGAAGTGGATTTCCCTCCTCCTAAGAGAAGAAACAGATATTCAGAGCTAAACTCTCGACTAAAAGCTGAAATTTTGTCACAGATACTTGTACACTCCACCCTCCAAGGTGATTCTGACATGCAGGGTTGGGTGACTGATTTTCAACCAGATGCACTGGATATAGAAAGCGAGCCTCCTTTGTCTAGGCCTGTAGGAAAAGGAAAATCTAAGAAGGGTGGGGTGCGGTTGAGCAGTGATTTTATTTCAGCTCCACGACTACCACCAATACAGTCTGCAGGAGCAGGTGAAACACTTACATCGTTATCAGCAGTTACAACTTCACAAGGCACCTCTGTAGGGAAGGGGGATAGTTTTGAAGCATTGGAAGTTGATGCACTTGATCACAGTGCAGTAGAACTGACTTTACTTGACAAAGATGGCCCTAATGAGGGTAGTGAGATGGCTGACAGTAAAACAAAAGGTGTGCTAGACAGCAACTCCATATCAGATTTGGGGAATGTTTTATCAGGTCATGACAGTGTCCCATCTAACAGCCATATTGAAGAACTTAATGACGATAACTCATCTCTGAAAGATTCTCAAACAGAGCTGACTAAACATGTTGAAGCAAATGAAACTTTGCAAACTAGTTCCTCAAAATCTAGTCTTGATAATAGTTTGATTTCTTCCAATGAAAGTGAAACTAAAGACAGGAACTGTGATGATGACATGACTGCTGTCAAGAGCAGTGAAAACATTGCCAATGGGGAAGATGCAGGACAAGGTATTGATGCCTCATCTCTTGAGAGTCAGACAGAAAAACATGGTCAACTTTTGGAAGACCAAACAGGAAATGAGCACCCTGAGCAGCTAGGTGAGTATAAGTCGAAGGGTCTAGTGCATAACTGATGCAAATGACTTTTGATGAAGTTGTCAACTCTACCTAAATTAATTATCTCTGTTATCTCTTCACAACCATTGGGAGAGTTTAGCATTTCTTACAAGATCACTACACTGTTTTTGCACCAGACACTACAGTTGCTCTGGGTATGATATTAAGATATTGGAAAATAATTAAAGCTGGAAAAATTGGATTTATTCATGATATTTTTGTAAAATAAAAGATGTGGAAGATTTTTAACTATAAGTTTTGAAGCTCCCCAACTTGCTGAATATTTTTCTCCCATCAGTTCTGAGACATTCCAGCAATTCCCTTATTGTGTGAATTTTATGGAAATATGTAAAAAAAACACTGAAAGCATAAATGCACTGGGGGTCTTCAATTCTCATTTGCATTTTGTCTGCAGATAAGAGAAGTGAAAGTGCAGAGAATGCAGATGATGAAAGCAGTCCAGAACCCCCGACACATATCAGCCTGGATGAGTTGCATGGTCACGCTAGATTAGTAGCATCAAAGGTGTTGTCACGACCTAAATCAGGTGTGTCCTTCATGGCAGATGCAAAGGAAGCAGTAGCTATGTGGGCTGACCGACTCTCCAGTATCCTTGGACCTTTGCCAAAAGGTAATCATGCCTTCAATTAGTTGAATGACTGCCCATTCCTTGCAGGGGTACTCCCCCATATTTGGTGTTTATGTATGTACTGCCCATGGTTTTTGAGTTTTTGATAGGGTATCATATTTGCCTGAGGTAGGTGATAGGGTATCTCATTTAGGATGGGCAGGGTTAACTTTTCCCAATTCGGTCCAGGTTAGGGTATGGTTTTTGTCTTAAAAGCCTCAGAGTTTAAGTTTTCATAGGTCTGGGATAGGGTGAAGTGTTTTGAGCTTAGGGTAACATTAATAGAGTGGTGCTTTAATAATGATAATAATAATAATAATAATATTTATAGTAATATTAATAATAATAATGTCTTATATAGCCTACATCTCACTAAAAGTTCATGGCACTGTTCAAATTTCAATATGAAAGTATAGAATAATAAAGAATTAAAATTTGAAAAAAGGCTCAGTTTAAAAACATTTGCAATTTCCTACCTAAGACCTACCTGCATACTTTTTCAGGAACTTTCAAGAGGTTTCTTTAGGCAATTAGTGGCCTGGGTTGATGAAAGCTGAGGAATTACCGTAAAATCCCTTATTAAATTCCCCTCCCCCCCTCCCTACTAGTTTTTTACCCCTTCAGATACAAGCCCATTCGTTTTCTAAGACAATATGGTTCAGAATATAAGTCCACCCAGATGGATATAGGCTACCCTTCCTCCCTAAATATGATTGCTCTAATTGGAATAATATGTTAGCCTTAATTCGCTCACAAAGTATTTTTTCATTCCACTTATAAGCCCATGCAGGTATAAGCCTCCTGTTTATAAACCTGCCATGATTATATGTTATGCAGTTTTATATTCCTGGGGGCGGCTTTAACAATTAAGGGATTTTTTGGTATTTATAAGCCAAGTTGTTTCTCCAGCAAATGGAGATCTCAAAATGTTTAACAGATAATACTATTAATCTATTAATGTTTATAGTATTAATCTATTAATGTTTGTTATATAGCATAATTATACAGTTTCATTTACATTGCATTCTTTTTTTAACTTTTGAACAACTCTAAGTGATATAATGTATGGTCATGAATAAATCATACAAATTAAGAATTTAGTCCCGTTTTCCTCTGGAGCTTTCTGGCAGCTATTTTTGTGATGAAAGGCCTTATGGGGCCTCTCATCACTATGTCATCAGTTTGAATGAGTGAGTTGTAACCATTCCAATTGAAGCAGGCATTCCTAGCAGTTATTCAAACATGTAATTCGTCGTCAAGGAGATCTCGTTTGGCTAAGACAACGAAGGGTCTGGTTATGAATTGGATCGGATTATTTCGGATTACGAAGTTATATTGCATTCTAATATGGTCAATGAGCAAAAAAAACGATTGGAGCCTTCCGTTTAAATTACCGTTGTTATGCATTCTGCCTTGAGTCACATGCGGTCTTTGACTGCCTATATTTATTACTTACTGTGCTATTTGCCTGGCAGATGTGCGAGTAAATTCAGCCGGAGCATCGCCACCAAAACAGAGTCAAGCAGGAACGCTCGAAAGTAGCAGTTCTCAAATGGCAGACAATTCATTTGGTATGGACGTGAGTACCACCACAAGACAAAGAAAGATCAGCCAATCAGCTGGTCCCTCTGTAGCAGCCTTGCGAGAGGCACTGAAAGTTTCAGGAGGTATGTTTTCCTCTATGATGGAATCATCTTGAGTGCTACCATTAGAGTCAGTGGATCGCCATTGAGGGATCATTCTCCAAGGTTCCTCTATCTCTAGCTTAGTGAACACCAGGTTCTGGGAATCTTATCACCATTACCCCTCCTTTGGTTTAGACAATGGTTTCCGAGGGAAGTGTGGGTGGATAAACACAAGAAACTTGTATCACTGCATGACGGGGGGAGGGGGGGGGGTACTCGCTATATTGGGATGGTAGGTATGACCGGTATTTTTTAGGGGTTATGAAAAGAAATCCTGTGGTAAACCAAGAGTCTGGTATTTTTTAGGGTTGAAAAACCCAAGCTGTAACTCTGCTTGCAGTCCCGTGTTTTAGCAAACATGCATACTGACTGAGAAGTTAAGAAAAAAGTCCTTTGACGAATGTTCTGTTACGCATACGCCTTTATTCACTGCACATCGTGAGGAACTATTTTGTCAATCCGCTAGCTATCAAGGGAAAATTGGTATTTTTTAGGGTAATTTTAAAACCAAGAGGCATTTTTAGGGGGGAAATTTTTTATCCCTTGGTATTTTTTAGGGTATTTTTGGGACTTTTCCAACGGTCATCCCTACCCTTTTGACCCCAAACTCCCCCCAGGGATTTAGTTAAGTTAGTCAGTTTTTAAACATTTGCAGACTGTGCCCAAGAGGAAAGGGACTAGACGTATATATGTACATTATACAATATTTGAGTTACTGGTTAGTTGTATTATGAATTAAAGTCTTCCTGATAATAGGGGAAAAGTTCTAATTTATATAATTTTATACTTATTAGTAACATATAAATTTCCAATAGGATAGTTATTTGTTATCAGTTCTTAAAGATTCAGTTCCACTCTAAATGCTCAGTTGTTAAATTGTTTTGAAGATTGAGCCTAAGGACTGATTTTTGTGTGTTTTCATTGAAAATTTGTAGCATGGTTTCCTTCTCAAGAAAATTTCTCGAATCCTACCGGAGATGGAAAAGGAGAACTGTGTGTATGTTTACAACTCAATAATGTGTCGATACGGAAAAAAAACAGGGAGTTTATAACCCTTTCAATTCACATGATTCATGCTGGTATCAATAGACACCTGAGGCAAGCACTCAAATATAAGCCCAGGGGTCCTTCAAGGCATTAAAGTCGTTAAAAGTCATTATGAATCTATTACAAAGGTCTTAAACTTGGTAGAACTGCTTCCTTAGGTCATAAAAGGCATTACATTAAAAAAAACGAAACTGAGTTGCTCTATAGCAGTGGCTTTTCTATATATTCTTGGGCAGTTCACTGCCTTGCTGATTTTAGAAACTAGACCAATGCTAGAAACACTGAAGTATTAATTTCTTGTGATCAACTCCAATTGCAGGAGTGTTGATCACACGAGTGGCAACAGCAGACTGCGAGGTGATGGGTGTCAGGATACCAAAGGGAACACCAATTATTGTTCCTGTCTACAGCCTGCACCGAGACCCATCAGCGTGGCCCAATCCTGACACTTTTGATCCACAGAGATTCAGTGTGGAGTCCAAGCAATCTCGCGACCCATACTCATACTCACCCTTTGGCCATGGCCCTCACAGCTGTATTGGTGTAAGGTTTGCACAGATGGAGCTCAAGTTAGCACTGACACGAATGTTAAAGAAATACAGTTTCAAAGTTGCCGCAGATACCCAGATCCCTATTCGGATTGCCATGGAAACCAACCTGACAACCCCAGATGGAGTCATATTAAGCGTTTCTCACAGAAAATAGTTAATTATATAAACTGATCGCCCTCAAGATTTTATATTCTTCTTTTGATAATGAATCAACAGGGCTGTAGCAGGGGGAGGGACCGGAAAGGCCTGCCCCCTCCCCTAAAATTTTAGAAAAATATATCAGAGAAACGTAAGAGAAAGGACGTGTTTGCCCCCCCTCCCCCCAAATATTAAGTATTTTGTCACATTTTGTAACCCCCCTTCCCTCCAAATATTTGAACCCGTGCAACGCCCTGATCAATATTTGTTCTTTTTTTGCTTTTTTTAAAAGTTCTCTTTAAGAGACTGTTCTTAATACAGCCGACGTGGTTCAACTAATAATCGCGCATTGTATTGTTTTTGGTGAACATGAAGCAAAAAATTAACAAGGTCGATGGCTAAAACAACATGACATAACATAACGTATATGAACATGACATAACGTAACGTACATGAACATGACATAACATTACGTATAGGAACATGACATAACATAACGTATAGGAACATGACATAATGTATACGAACATGACATAACAACATAACGTATAGGAACATGACATAACATAACGTATATGAACATGACATAACCTAACGTATATGAACAACCGTCTGGTTAGCCCAGTTGGTAAGGCGCCAGTCTTTCGTGCGGGAGGCCCGGGTTCGATTCCCGGTGCCGGACCTTCACT
>JAOBAT010011126.1:0-32553 GCA_026413305.1 Hydrozoanthus tunicans | reverse complement strand
TGAAATTTAGCTCAGAAAATAGTAAGGTCGAATTTAAGGTCGAGTAGCCATTTTCTGGCTTCGAAACATACTTGGTTTTTCATTTCCGCCATTTTTTAAAACGTAGTATTTTGGTCTGTGGTTGAGGGAGTCTTGGAGTTGGTCAGTCGAGTTTCAGAAATTTTTCTACTGTTTGTAAAGGAAACTGTACCGGACGTAAGTTAATGTTCTTGTTTCTTTGTTAATTTAAGTCTAATAGTAAGTTGAATCTATAAGTATGTGAACATTGTATTCTAAGGAATAGATTTTCAACTTAGATCGTCGTTGTTGTTTTTTGATCAATGTAAGTTCTAGTTTTCACTTGCATATGATGTGTACACGCTAATTTGTCTGTCTCTTCTTTTTTTGGACGAGAGACAAAAAAAAATTAATTGTCTCAAGCTCTCGTCCAAAAAAGGAAGAGAAAGACGTTAATGAACCCTTGGTTGCAAGTGAAACTGAAAGTTTTTATTGAAAAACACAGCGCAGTTAGCGTTTCATTAAAGGGTTTTCTGTCGATGAAAAATAGGCTAAATTTCCGTACTCACCCATACTTCATTATACATACGAAGCTAATGATCTTCAAACCAAAATATCGGAGGTAAACCTCGCTTTATGAGCAACCAAAAATTCTCAAAACTTTGTTATGGCTAGGAGTAATGGTTAGGGTTGGGGTAAGGATTACATACCCGACCGAAATGAAAAGTGGAGTTTGACGATCATAAACTGCATGAAAATGTGAAGTTTGGCGGCCATTATTTGCATAATTAAGTATGGGTGAGAATGGAAATTTTACCAAAAAATAAGCGAGAATAAAATCAAAACTGGCCGTTGGTCACACTTGTTTTATTACCATTGGAGTGCTGAAGAACACATACGTCAACAAAAAACCCATGCTGTAGAAAAATAATTAACTTTCAAAACAAAAATAGTTAACATGGTTATGATGAAAACAAGAACAGTTATTGATACTCAAAGTCAAGTTTAGCTAAAACTCAAGAGCACGACTTGGCCAAAATTCACAGTTTCTTATAAAAAAAGGTGTGTACTGTGAAACCACCCTAACTCGAGCAAGAATAGACACCCTCTGCAAAAATGGCATCTTTTGTTTACACTCAATTTAGCCTCACTAGTCCATTTGGAGTAACATATTCTTTTGATAGTTTAACACAAGAACAAGGCTAAAACTTTTGGTTAATTTGAGTAGACAAAAGAATACTAAAACATTGCCATCTGCAAATCTCTAGTTCTGGTTATGGTTTACACTGGCAACCATAGACAGAACAACACTACATGTCTGTTGCTGTCCAATTTGCAACAACAAACTTTGGTTGTTTTACAGTAGAACCTTTTTGAATGGCCACCTCTAGTATGTACAGTTTATTATGTACCGACAAAACCCTTTAAAACATGAACCCTATCCAACATGGACCTGAAAATCTTGGTCTTTGGAGCATAGTTAAACAAATGGACACTTTGGAACCATGTATCGATATGAACAACATTAAAATTGTGGTTAAGTATCATTTTCTGACAACAGTTACAGTTGTGCTGCTTACAAGTCATTCTTTTAAAAAAGTTACTCTTCATTGCACTAGAAAATGCTTGATTTTAGATACTGTAAACTCAGGCCTGTCAAAGGGGTCTTCAAAGCGGCTTGACCACAGTGCTTAAACTCCCTAATACAGACACATTGCTCTATCCCTTCGATGTTCGTGTTAGAGAGGTTAGACTGTACGTTTCTTTAATTGGGCTTTAAACACTAAATGGTTGTCTGCCGGCCAGGGTTTTCAGGTTACTAAAAGGCCAAAAGTAAAACTTTTTCCAATAATTCCTGAAATTTTTCTCTGGACATTTATCAATCAAAGTCCCTTTAATTAATTTACAAATATGATTGACATGCCTTCAAAGTGCCTATGGCGTGAAATTTTTGGTATAGGTTTTGTTTCCTCATGATCAATGGATTAACTCTGCTAAATGCGGAGAACCATTGAAGAAATCTTTGATGGCTCTTGGGATGTAAACATTTGAGGTCATTCCCCTGAAAAACATCTGCACATAGTTTTTTTTTTAAAATTTGTCAGTTTGTTCCTTTGTATCTGTTGACTCCAAATATGGAATAAAAGCAGGGTCACCAACTTCATATTTGAAGTTACAGAGTGTCAAACCAATTTAGTCAAAAAATGCCATTATCGCAATTTTTTGTTCGACCATCAATAACAAACTATTACTGATGTACACTAGGGTGAGTACTTATATTCTTATCATTTTCTTTTAACTTTCATTCAGCTAAGCTACACATTTAAGAAGTTTTGTCAACTAATGTCATTACTCAACATGATTATTCAGCGTTAAAATTACCTCATTCCTAGTTGAAAACAGCTAAAAATTGCCCACCAGAAAGATTTCAATGACCAAAATTCTGTACTTTCTGTTGAAAGATATTGCAGTTGAAATTTTTGCACCAGTTGGGAAAAGTTATTTTGTTACAAAATTGAAAAAGAAAAAGGGGGGTCCCAGCTTTCAATTTTTTGATATTCAGCAAAATAGTGAAAAATTAGCATCAAAATGGTATTTTCTGTGAGGGGCCTGGGGCGAGTGTGGTTAAATACCCCTCGATTTGTGTCCAAATGAATGGAATCGATTCCGAACACATGAAATTTCCAATATTGTGAAAATGCGCAGAAGAGCTGCACAATGCAAAACAGAGGAATGACCTTAATGTTTTCAACTGATGACATTACAAGATAAGATGGCAAAGTTTCAATTTTTTGAAATCTACTGCAAATCCATAACCTTTGGGTGAGTTTGAGCCAAACTTGGACTGATGATGAATCTTACTGCTTTCTTCAGATTTGTTACAACTTTTCATCATCATGGCAACAAACTCAGTTCCAGGCCCCCGCTTGTAAAAAAGCTAATTTAAGGTAATTCCCCAGTTTTGCATTGCGCATCTTTACTGCACATATTAGAAATTTTAAAATGTTTACACATTTTTGTCATATTCTAGTGAATGTTGAGCTCTTGAAGACATATCAGAAAAACTAATGCAAAAAAGTAGTTTTCTTCATAATATATGGGGCTTTTTTTTTTGCGGGTAAATGGGGTAAAAAAGCACAAGTTTTGCCAGTTTTCCTAGATTTTCTCCTAAACAAGCAGGGGAACCCCACAATTTTTTTTCAGTCAAATTTCAAAACGGCTCTCTGAAGAGAAAAAATAGGAAAAATCTGAGTGTTGGAAGTGTGGAAAAGTATAAAAAACATAGACAAGAATACACTGTTTTTTAAGGTATTGAAATAATTATAGTAACAACAAAAGCACACAAAAATGCCACCTTACCAAAATTGTTTTTGCTGAAAATCACTAGAAAATTATCATCCTAATCCAGGAGAACACTTTACATTATCTTCCTTTATTTCCCTTTTGCTCCTCGATGTTATCCTGGTCGGCCACATAAGAAATTTATAGTTTTAATTTCAAGCTTACAACATCAGAAAAATAGCCATGGAGGGGGTATTTGTATCAATCATATCTCTAAAGTTAACCCGGGCACACCCCTTTTTTATTCCATTTTTTCAGTTTGCATATAATGACTGACAAATGAGGAAAATTTGACTAAAATCTAGGTGCGGGTTCTATTTCGATGGAATGACCTTAATGCTATTTCAAGAACTTTCACTGAGGCAGTTCAGCCAAAACTTTGTTTTTTCTTTTACATGGTAAGACAAAGTATAGAAATTTTGTTGCAATATGTTGCACAACTTCTGGTTTGAAGAAAAACCTCATTAAATAAGAAATAAGGTAAACCCAAGATAAGGAGTTATGCAAACTGTGTGGTAAAAGGGTTGGTGCTATCATGACTTTTGGCATGTTATAAATTCAAACTATCCATATCAAATAGACTGAATTCTGTGCTTGTGCTCTTGGTCTTCAAGTTGTTTTCTTGCTAAGAGATCTGTGTGTAAACTCATCTTATGAAATTACAAACATATCAAGAAATGACACATATCAATTGACAACAATCGTAAGCTTTATAAGCCAGTATATACACAACACAACAGGCAACTCAAACATATGATCTGATTTGTTTCTTAATACAGTTGATTACTATAAAATTATGAAAATATACAACCTTTCTTTTTTCATAAATAACTACAATATTACAAAAAATGTTATGTATGTTCCTCTCCTCAAGTACTAATTTTACTGTTGCCTAAGTTTACAAAGTTCAATTTTATCTCTTATCCTGAAATCCTCGGCAGATGTCTACAAAGCAGAGAAACCCTAAAGCAGGGTTGTTTATCATAACACCCATTAAGTAAGAACTATACGAGTAGCAATGACCTACAGTGGCATATATGTAAATAGGACAGATTTGAGTGACGCCTTACCACTGGAAATGGAAAAAAATCTGAGTTTTGGCGATCAATAGCAACAACAAGGAACCCAGTAAAATCACCCAAAAGAAAGAGGAAGACTTCTCTAACCTTGTTTGGATTCAAACACTCGACCTACAAAACAAATCTTCTGAGAAGCAGTGGCAATACCTCACTTGAATCAACATATTGTCAATTATTGTTCACAGCTCTAGGCCTGAATGCCAGAGTGGTTATGGAGCCTAATGCCAGTGGGGGTCCTTGCGAAGCTATCTGAGTTACACACCCAAGCCCTTAATTAAACTCTTATCTTAAACTTATCTTTCTCCCTTTTGGAGTGCTAAATGAAACATTTTGCTCAAAAGATGTCCAAGGGAGTTTTTCGACCTTTTTTGTTTCTTTTTTAGAACTAAGCATTCAATTTTAACTAATTGGTGTAACTACACAAGAACAACATATAAAAATATATACAAAATCTGGTGCAAACTATATGCTATCAATTTAAAAAAGAAGCGTTTCCCACGGGAAAATTTAACCTTTGAGAAACGCTCAGAACAACAAATGGTGCCACCAAGTAAAAAGATAAGTCGATTTTAAAACATCCATAACTGCTAGAGTTTTCGCTAGAAACTCTATTAGTTACAGATATTTTAAAGTCGATTTTAGATGGACTGAGATGAGACACACGTGACCTGTTATGTCATCTTGTTGGTATTTTTGAGGGGACGCTTTTAGCAGGAAAAATTCAAAATTCTACCTGCCGTAGCTTGGTGTACTTTCATCATATGTTTCTCAAACTTTGCAAACCAATGTTTTTTATAGTATACTTTTTGAAAATTGAAAAGCTGATTTCAAGTCATATGCTCTTTAAAAGTGTCAGCTCATGCTCATGCTAAATGCTCATCAAAAATTCCTGATACATTTCCTTTGCTTAGACCCAAAAAGGAAAGGTTGCTGCCTTCACTGAATTAACCTTCCCTGTTGATGGCGCAAGTACAGAAAAGAGCTTTATTTAAACTACTGAAACTATAACTGTGCATACTCCACCTTTCCAATGACTTTTAAACTGCTAGTTGCTGTAAAAACCTCAGAGCCTGGTGTTCTGGCTGTTTTCTTTCTTTCAATTTCACTAAGGTTGTTTCAAGTGTTTTAAAAAAGATTGTTAGATCTCATTAAGTTAATCAGTTGCCAAAAAGTGAAATATTTTTGGGGCAGGTGGGACAACCATACCCTTTTTTCTTACATTTTCTTTTATTTCATTAACTCTCCTATGGCTCTGTTATCAAGGAGAATCTTTATCCATTTATTTCTATATGACTGGTGTACACAACAGTGCCAGTTGAAAACTAGATACTTGTGTTACCATATGAAAGTAATAGTAAATGCTATCATTTTTTTATCACTCAGAATAATTCAAAACCTCTTGCTATCATGGTAAAAAGCAAATCTTCTGCAAAGAGCACACCTTTTTCCTCACACAAAATTGCTATAATTATTCTGTTAATTTTCAGTAACTTACAATTATCTTTACCAAAAGAGTCAGTTTTAGAGTATGTAAGACACTAAAAATAATCTTGAATGAACAACAAACTAAGTGTTGGTGGTGTTGTTCAATGCATTTTCCTGTGATCTAGTCTCCATTTCTGAGCAAACAACAACCAGTAGGTTTAAACTATTAATTTTTTTTAGAACTTTTCACTATTGACTCCACCAAAAACCTATAAAAGTAGCAGTTCTGTTCAAAATCACTAACGAAGATTAGTTTCACTGTACACCTTGGCTGTTCTGTGTTTTCCCCTTGGGCTTTTTGGAATATCAACACTCACTTTTCTGGTGCTTCGAATAGATTGTCCAGAATCATTCCTTTGAGATCGAGCACTTGATTGTCTTGAATTCTGGGAGTCTAGGGGAGGAAGTCGAAATGTTCCAGACAAGCTCATACGGCTCTCTGTGTTTCTATCAAGTTTATTATCTGAAGTAGGGCTTCTGTTCAAACTTTCAGCTGATACCTTTGCAGCAGGTTTCATTGGCTGTACTGGTTGAACAGGTTTAATCGGAACAGCTATTTCTTCTGTGTCATACAGGTCTGCTGCTTCATACATCTGTCTTGCATAGTTCTTTGACACATACTCCCTGAGAAAAGCCCTTGTTGCTCTCTTGCCAGACTGAAAAAAGAATCAAATGTTCTATTTATACATGACTGCAATCTAAAATTAAGTGATAAATAACCAGATTCATTAGTATAACACTAGAAATTCAAATGCATTTCACATATTTCCATGTCGGACCTATTTAAGGCGTTTTGCCGTAAGTTTCCAAGGACCTAAATTTTTCAATTAGCTTAACAGTAATGTTCAAAATGCAGTCTCTCTTTCTCTTTTTAAAGCAAAGTTAAAAGCATTTCTTTTAAGTTGAATTATCTTTATGAACAGCTAGCTTGTTTTGTGTTGTGTCTGTGTCTTGTCCACTTGCTTTTTATCTTAATTAATACATGTTCATTCTGATGTGGTCCTGTAAGTAAATCTTGTATTTTAACTATTATATGGAGAGAGCTCATAATCAAAAGCCCTTATGGTTTCTCGTGAGCTTCCTCGCCACATATATATCTATATATGTATATTTATTTTTCTACAACTGTAAATTTTGGCAGAAATAAATAAACTGAAATTGAACTGAATAGTTTATTAAAGGGTAAATTTCTTTTAACGAACCAACTACAGATTTAGGGCAATATGAGTGTTGGGCAAGATGACTTGTTGGCATTAACCGAACAAACATTCAATAATGCTGATAAAGCATCAACCGATGAACAATTGCACCTTATTACAATCAAAGGTAAAAAGTATACTTTCAGTCTTGCAAGGAAAGATTATAGTTAACACCAACAGAAAATCAACTGCATAGTATGACAATCAATTAGAGACATCAATAGTGCAATTTGCATTTATGAGAGATGCACAATCAATTGCACCATTATACAATTATTAAATTAATTAACCTGAACCGACAAATGGCACATGACATGGTATTTCTAGCACAAACATTTTGTAAAAAAAGGTATTCATTAGCATGACATTTATCGAAGTCACATGTATTTTAGAATAATGAAATGAAAATTGTAAGCTAACACTATGGAAATTGCACTGTTGTATCAATATGTCTCTAACACGCTAATGATTGTCATACTAAGCAACTTATTCATGTTTTTCTAACTTTAATTCTAATAAGGTAAAACATTTAACAATCAATATTGCACCTCAATAAGGAACTGCTTGTCATCAGGCTCCAAGTTGAAGTCTGTGGTTTCTATATAGTCTGTATCTATACCAATTGTCCTTTCAACATCCTTTTTCTGTAAATAAAAACAGTAGAATTCATATACTGTAAAATAATGTATAAATATACAACTAAAAATTCTGTGAATGAATTGATTTTCATTTCAATTGTAATAAATAATCTGTAAGTGCCAGATAAACTAAACAAGCTACCAGTTTTTATACAATCATCCTGTTTCTTTCCTATGCAATCAGGCTAACTTAGCAACTTTTTTATCCCAGCCATAAGTTTTGACCATTTTGCATGAAGTGTTGTTTCATTGCACTGCACTGATGGTCCTTCTATCACATATACATTTGAGCGTCATGAAAATTATAAATCAAATCATTTTTGCTAGTTTTTTAAAGCTTCCTCCCATAAGACTGATTTAGAACAACTAAAATTGTCATAAAAATCATGGCCAAATTTTAGTTTTTGAAAACAAATTTGAACTCATGCATTTTAACATTGTGACTCACCTCAACATAAACTCTCTTTACATTGACAGACAAGGCCGTCTGCAAAAAATAAGAGTTAAAAGTATTTTCTCAGGCTTGACAGTATAACTAGTTATCTGATCTAATCTATAATGAGAGTACATATGAAATCTATAAAACATTTTGGATCTATAAATTATCTTTTCTGTATAAATACAGATAAGATCTAGAAAATAAAATGAAAGCACAAAAGTTCATAAACCAACAGAAAATGCTATACAATTATTATAGATCCAAAATATTTATTAAAACACTTAAAATTTACAAACATATGTACAGCATTATACATCAACAGCAAGAACTTTGCACATTTTCTGGACTAGTTTTCTGTAAATTTTACCTTGTATTGAAGGTGTGGGTAATCTAAGTGTTACAAAAACCCACAGTAAGAGTTGTACTAGTAACTATATATCTCTATAACTTAGAACCATTTCGATATATCCAGCTACATACCGTACGAAACTGAAGCAGTCTAAACAAATCAATAAAATTAGCTTCTTTAAATATTGTTTTTTGTGAGCTAATCCTTTTTTCGTGCTGGTACAGTATGATGGTAATGGTGATGATGTGATGGTGATAATAGATCATGCTATATACTTAGACTTTCACTGAACACTGTGATTGGTTGATTCTTGGTGAATGAACACTGTGATTGGTTGATTCTTGGTCACATGCCCCTGATCAAACTCAAATGCACAGTTCTTGCTCATGCACTGAAGACATCAAAAAGTCTTAGTAAAAGGGAAAGTCTAATTTTATATAACAAAGCACTAATTGTTAAGTCCCTCCATAGTTTTGTTTTCCCTCTGGTTTGTCTGAGTTTTGAGGTTATACCAGCTGAAGATAAAATAATATATCAATATGACTAAAAACATACTTGCAGAGTTGAAATAAATTCACCAAGATGTCTGATGTCCTTTCTGGAATAGCCAAGAAATCTGGTTTGAAGGTTCACACCCTTTCTCTCAATGAAAGACATCAACTCCTGGAAGGTTATCTACAACAAATATTCAGTGACTAGGTATTATTTTAATTCTCCATAATGGTTTTAAAATTGGCTACTAGTATATCACCACAACAATTTACCAACTAAAAAAGCTGAAAGAAAGTTAATAATAAACAACAACAAATTAATCCAAGTGAAAGCTACACACTAGGTCATATGACAGTGCCGTGAAGAAAGGTCCTAGTTGTGATAAATTATTGTTAAAAGTTGATCTGATTGTCTAAACTTTAAAAATGGAAAATCATCTTCAAAAGAAAGCTATTTTTTTCAAGCCTATTTCTTTGATCAGAATATTTCTGTTTTGATTTTAAGAAAAATTCTACTTGGAGAACATTGAAAATCAAAGGTTTTTTTTCCAATTTCACTATTTTTCACTTTAAAACTATGTTGTACACAGATTGATTTGTAAACTCTCAGTATGAAAATTTAAACAATAGTGAAAACAATAGGAAAAGTGAAACGAGCACTGCAGAACAATATTATTTTTGACGTTGCCTAGTTCTTTCACGGAACCATTACCTACAACAAAAAATATAATATAATGTTACATACTTCTCCATCTTCGTCCGTATCTAACTCTTCAAATGCAGTTTTGTAGTCTGCATCTGTTCCAAAAAGAAGCTCTGCATCATCTTTTGTGAAATCCTTTGGCTGAAAAAGAAGAAACAGTTACCAATAAACAATATTTTTTATTGCAACTAAAATGTCTTTGAATGTATATAATACATCATCTTTTTTTAAATAACAAATGAGTTATAAATGCTATACCAGCAATTGCATGGTTAAAGAGAAAAAGGGCTATGTGATTTTTGATGAAGTTGTCAACTCTCTCTACATTACCCACAGTAACTCCATAAATTTTGGGAGAATTTATAGTTTCGCACAAATTCAATTGTAAGCAATAAGATTTTTTTTGCAATAGGCCTTTCATTTCGTTAAAGTTTGAAAAAGCTGCAGCACTGAAGTTTGTTTTACTTTAGTTTCTGCCCTACATGCCCTCTAAAAATCAGCAAAAAAAACTTTTTATATTTGTTGTATGGCATTTTTTTCAAACAAAGATCAAAAGAGTGCTAATATTAAATTGTATTGGAAAGAAAAATGCTGGCAATTATTCCCAAAAAAATACAAATGAAAATATTGAAATTGGAAAACAACCTGCAAATGTCTTGTGAGTGAAATTACAGTGCTAAAAATTTCAATAAAAATAGTGCAAAATTCAATAAAAAAAAAATTGGAATGTGTGCATTTAATTCAGTGAAATTTCAAAACTATGGATTTTAAAAACCAAGGTTTACTTACATTTCGAAAAGCACCCTTCAGCTCCTGGATGTTAATTATGCTGTCTTCATCAAGATTATTTCTTTGTAATTCCTGAAAATGCATTGAAATATTGCTACAATATATTATAACTTATCACACATTCAAACAAAAGTTCCAACTACATCTATTCTCAGGTGCCAAACAAAAATATCCCAGAACACTTATTAATTTTTTCATATTTTTTCTCCATCCCCGTGTCTTGTAAGGATCCCCC
This sequence comes from Hydrozoanthus tunicans, assembly GCA_026413305.1. Taxonomy (NCBI): domain Eukaryota; kingdom Metazoa; phylum Cnidaria; class Anthozoa; order Zoantharia; family Hydrozoanthidae; genus Hydrozoanthus; species Hydrozoanthus tunicans. The sequence continues at coordinate 21,807 of JAOBAT010011126.1, read as the reverse complement.
ATTTGTTAGTTTTAAAGTTCAAGTAAGATCATTAAGTGGTTAAATTTTCAAGATATAAATTTGTCTTACCTTGTTTTTTTACAGCACAGGCAAAAAGAATTGGATTTCAATAAATTTATCCGACTCTTTTTTGGTCAGTGTTGTCTTGTTTTAAAAGCACTCTCAAATCTCTGCATTTGCCCAGTTTGCTATCAATTAAATTTTTCAGAAATTTCTCCCCCCCCCATTTATTGAATTTTTAAGAAACTTCTCATCCCCCCTGTTTAATTTGACCCAAATGTTTATTTGGCACCTGTGAGTACCTAAATTTTTACCAAAGGCCTGCATCTATACTTAAAACTCCACAAGGTTAATTTCAAAATATATTTTAAAACTAGCCCAAAATAAAGAAGACATAAATATATCATGAACATGTATAAATTTGTTACAGGAATTTACAACTCAACATTGGGCAAAAAGAGGAAGAAAGGGTTAAGAGAAAACAGAACTGTAAACTATGTACCATTTTTTATTCAAAAAGTGCCCATCCCCCTAGCTGCAAAAAGTTTTGCGAAAGTTTGGAGGTGGGCGCTGCTTACCCGAGCAATAGGTGTTTGCTTGGTCAAAAAGGGTAAGCGCAATTCATTGTGTATTACCTTCATAAACCTTCCCACTGCTCCAACCATTGCCTGATGTTCGCTGTGCATCATTGCTTGCTGTTGTTGAAGCTTTAATCTTTGCCTTAAAAATAAACTTCAATATGAATGTCTGTTGCTCAATTTAATACAGCAAAATTGCATGATTATATCAAAGGCAAATACTGCTTAATGAAGCCTTTTTCTATCAGTTAGAATAGAGCAATTTTTTCTAAATGATGCAAAATTATTATTATCTTCAAGGCTAAAGTGCAGGTACAAATATTGGAGGGGGGAGGAGTAATTACAAAGACAAGAAAAATATTTTGGGGTCCAAACATGCTCATTCTCTTCCATTATCTTAGAATTTTCTTAAATTTTGGGGGGCCCAGCAGCGCCCCCCTTCCTGCTACAGCCCTGTCCTTTAAGATGGCAGATGTACTTATTTTTTAGGTGCAAAATGCCTTAAATAAAAGTTGAAAGACAATATTAACATATATGTTTGAAACTAATACATGCATTGCCCATAAGCTTTCCCAAAGAAACAACACTGCTAATAAAATACTCTTAGTTGACCAGGGATGTCCAAATCCATATTTAATGAAACATAGAAAGCATAACATAAAATTTTGTCAATACAAATAAGTAAATCTAAATAAAAACAACAAAATGCGTAGACCGCACATACACCTTGGGAAAACGATTGTTTAATTTTTTATATTGATTTACCAATATTATTTACAGTTAACATAAGGTCAACTTGCTTCACAGACTGACATTAATCTAATTTACACTGACAATAATATCTTGTAAGAAATTATACAAACCATAACACTGTGATACTCTATTTCTAACAATGATATAGAATTGTCTTCAAAAGTTCAACAGTTCTTGATCATAGTTGCTGAGAGAATCTTTTACTTTATACCTGGCAATTTTTGTGTTTGGAGGTGGTGGAGGTTTGTTGCCTTCTCGTTCACACAACAGTGTTTTCATCAACTCCGTCTCAGTATGAGAGTACTGAAAAGATTTTTAACAGAATTTTCTTTGAATTAGCACTTCCTACCGAAAAAATACAAATTCCTGTTATTTACATGTTGTCTATCAGTCATTACTTGACTTCATACATAAAATTGTTTAATGTGTAGAAACTTGAGATAGTGAAACAACATCATAAAGCTATAATTATTATAATAACTTCAAATGCTTTTAAAGTGCATATGAAATGAAAAATGTTGTTTATTTAGTGAATAGACCTTGCTAAATGAGCAATAGCAGTGAAGAAACTTTGTTTAAATCTTTTATGTATCTTGAGATATTAACACTTAAAGTTTTCAACTGGTGACGTCATCAGTGGTTTCCACAAATTTGCATTTATTGAAATTTGTTGCAACCCATAACCTTTGGATGAATTTAAGCCGAATTTAAACTGATTGCCCATCTACCTCTAGATACATCATGAGGCTGCCAAATTTTGCTTAAATACATCCAAGATTACGGATTGGCAGCAGATTTTTAAAAAATGCAACTTCGTCAGAACCACTCATGATGTCATCAGCTGAAAACTATCTCAAGATACATAAAAAATTTCAACAAAGTTTCTTCACCACCATTGGCCATGTAGCAAGGTCTATTCACTAAATAAATAAAATTTTTCACTTCATATGCACTTTAATCTACAGTAATTCTTGAATGTAAACTATATATAACTATTCCAGGATGAATGATACATAGATCTATTCATAAATGGTTGTTACATAAGTATTCTTTTGTTTCCATTCAAATTAGCCCTACTAGTCTGGATCTTGAGTTGCTAATCTTTTAAAAGAATATGTGTTACCCAAAATGAGGCTTGTAGGGGTTATTTGAATGCAGACACAAGAATGGCTGCCATTCACATATAAGGTCTCTACCATTTATATTTTGAGTTACATTAATACATATATGATATTCATCTAAAAAATTCATACAGAAGCCAAAATAATTAATGGATGAGGCAAGAAAACAGCTTACCAAAATTATACCTAATGTTGATTTATTCCACTTTCCAAACCTTTCAGATTTTTCAAACAACTTTGCAAAATCTTCTAGTGGTTGTAGTTTCTTGAAAAAGGTGTCTCTCGGGTCCATTGATAACCACCAACCTGTGCAAAAAACATTTTAAGAAAGCAATTTTTAAACACAACAACAGTTAGTTTGCAGGTTAAAACTTATATAAAACACTTAAACAGCAAATGGCCTATAGTAATACATTACTACTGGATCAACATTTATTCAAATCTCAAGATCAAAATTTATTTTTTGTTTGCTATTCATGCCTTTAAATACAATGATCAGTAATACAGAAATATTTAGGTGAAAGGACGCCTTTGCAGAGACTAAATATTGGAACTAAATAGCTCTTTGAAAATGTGTGTCTTGTCCTGACATGGATCTATCTAGTCTGATACTTAGATACTTTCATGCAACAAAAAGGTAGAGGCAAGAATTTAAAAAAACTATAATGTTCATGATCCTCCAAAACAGCTTTATCCCAAAAAACCTACTGGTGCTGTAAGTTTGTTCTGTTTTACAGAAGTCAGGACTGATCCAAGAACCCTTCTTTAGAGACAAAATAATATATAATCCCTATTTGAGATTGATGTTAACACTATCAGCTTCAACTGTCAGTTTTGAAAGTATTGCACACGATACAAGGAAACAGGTTTTTTCTAAACTAGAGTTACAAAAACATTGAGCCAAATAAATATCACAAAAAAGATATTTAATGTTATATTCATTCGTGGTTAGGCAGCTATACAGTTAATTCCAGTCAGTTTGTGTAACAAACAAAATGCGAATTAACAAAGGAAACATGCTGAAACTTGAAAAACATTGTTTTCTTCCAAAGCTGAAGATAAAGAATACACTGATAGTGTAGCTTCTCATCTTCCCTCTAAAAAAGGACTGAATATGTAGGAGATCTTAGGAGTAAAATGAGAAGTTATAATTTGCCAAAACTCACCATCAAATGCATGTATTGGGTAGTTACATAAAAGGCCACCATCAACATACACATCTTCATAATCACTGTTCATTTCTCTTACACACTGAAAGACTCCTGTAAAGATAAAGATTATACTCAGTAAATAAAAATTCCCAATTGACAATGTTCTACCCATTTAAATTGTTCCACAATAAATTAGAATTCTCTGTTAGATCAGGTTTCAGAGTGTGTGGCATATCAGGGTTAAAATACTAATTGTATAATTATTCAATAATCATATTGTCTTGTGACATCTTTTCCTTTCCCCTGCAAGATAATAAACTGTATTTGAAAAGATAACTGCAAGTGTCAAATTAACTGGTAGCATTTAGCAATATGATAACCTGGCAATAATATATAGCCAACATCTTCCCCTGTCCCCAAAGGTTGGATGTAACAGGATTTGTGTTACCTGGCAGTATAACCAACATCTTCCACTGCCCCCTAGGTTAGACTTAGACTGAGTGCTGTCATCTTTCCCTGACCCAAAGATTGGGTTTAACAAAATTACCTGGTACTGTAGCCATTACCTTTCTCTGGACCCCTGAAGATTGGACTTAACAAGATACCTGGAAGTATATAGCCATCACCTTCCATTTCCCCCAGAACTGAAGTTAACAAGATTACTTGGTAATTTAGCCATTACTTTCCTATTTACCCAAAGATTGGATTTAACAGGATTACCCGCCATGCAGCCATCATCTTCCCCTTATGCATGTTGGATCAAACAATTTTACCTGAAAGTACATAGCCATCACCTTCCCATTTCCCCCAAGATTGGATTTTACAATTAGATTACCTGGTAGTGTACCCAGCCCCTGCCCCTTCGGCCCAAGATTGGATTTAATAATATTAAGTGTATTCATCACCTCCCCCTTCCTCAAAGACTGGACTTAATAACAAGATTAGCTTGAAATGAACACCTTCACCTTTTCCCCAACACTTAATTTAAAAAAATTACCTTTGGGTGTAGCCATCACCTTCCCTTCCCCCAAAGTTTGATTGAACAAGATTATCTGGCAGTGCAGCCGTCACCTTCCATTCCATTATGCCATTACCTTTCTCTGGACCCCAGAAGATTGTACCTAACAAGATACCTGGAAGTATAGCCATCACCTTCCCCTTCCCCCAAGATTGGAATTAACATGAAGATTACTTGGTAGTTTAGCCATTACTTTCCCACTTACCCAAAGATTGAACCTAACAAGATTACCTGGCAGTGTATCCATCACTTGATCCCCTTTACCCGAAAATTGGATTTAACAAGATTACCTGGCAATGTAATCACTTTCTTTCCTACGGAGGTTAGTCCCCCTAGAATGAACTTGATAAGATTTCTCTTTCCTGAAGGTTTGATCTAACAAGACTCGTAATTACCTGGTAGTGCAACTGACATCCTTACAGCTCTTCTGATTGGGGTGTTAGGTGTTGTTTTTGGATGAAAATACTCCACTGACATTTGACTTAGGTTTGTAACAACAATGCAGAGTTCCTTTCCAAACCTTTCATGGACCTAAAATAAGATAAAAATTTGCATGAGCAAATACTCCTAGCTACATTTTGTAGGGTTTATACAGATCAATACTTAAATACAAATTTCCTGGTGGACACCATTTTAAATGAACTAGATAATGAAGAGTAGTTATCAGATGACACCGTATATAATTTACTGTGTACATGACTGATTGAGAATTCTACCTCACTCCTAGAAACATTGTAAAATCACTCAAACCTGGTAAAAATTCATCATTTGATCATATTAATTACCTCTTTAAAAGTCACATCAGCATCACCAGTCCTCTCCTTTAGCTGCTCACCAAACCATTTTAACATCTTCTTTCCAGGATTCCAACCAAAACCTTTCAGTAAATTTGGGAGAAGACTACAGTAGCCACAGCTATGATCTGGTAAGAAAACATTTAATAACTGGTTTAATAACCCAGTGTGTTGGCGAGCAGTTAGCATGTGCACCTCTAATCCTAAGGTCACAAGTTGGAGCCCTGGCCGGATCACTATGTTGTGTCCTTGAACAAGGCACTTTGCCTGATTTTGTCCAGTTGACTCAGCTGTATAAATGAGTACCAGTTCTGCTGGGAGCTAACCTCCTGTCCAGGGAGAGTCAAAGACTCTGATTGGCTTAACACTATGGAAACCGAAGATAAGTGCCAGCCTAATGGGCCAGTAGGCTCAAGAAAGGATTTAGCTTTTTTTAGCTTAAAGTCCCTATCAAACTTATTTTTTTACTTTTTGGATTAAAACTGTTGTCATCTGTGAACTCAAATTTCAAACAACCAAAAAGAATTTTCACGTCCAAGTTTGCTTTTTGAACACAAAAAGGAGGGAATATAAATTTTGACCGAGCAGGCCGGAGACTTGTAACCTGTGATGTAGCAGCAGTGAGTTATGTGACTTTTATTTAAAAATATTCATTTTTAAAAGAAAATACCATAGAATTTTTATTTCAAGCATTTTCAAGTGAATTATTCAATGATTAAAGTTATAACAATGTGACTATAAAAAAGATTGTCTCTGCTTCATGCGTCCTGCTACGTATACATCAACATTGCACACTTCAAGTCTAAAAAATGTAACAGGAAGAGCAAGAAAAGGTTTTTCAAGAATTATTACTTTTATTAAAGGGTTCTACTTTTCAACTGGAACTTAAAAAAGAAGCTCGATAGGGACTTTAATAACCCAGTGGTGTACACATAAAAATGCCCATAAGATATAAAATGTCAAAATGGTATTAAAAATTAATGTTAGTTAGTGTTGATAGATTATTATATTTTATTAGCAACAAAGACAATGCAATCACAACATGATTTCGGTTTACATGAGCTCATACATCATATGTTGCAATGTACACGTCGCATTTTGTTTCATGACAGGGTTTTAATGTTTTTGCATTGCATTTTTTCTCAGGTGCTCAAGCTGTGGGCGCACATAGACAGAAGTCATGTCGTTGCATTGTCTTTGCTAGATCTATCTATTTACCTAAGTCTAAAGCATTTTGTTCTCATCAATTTTTGTTAACCTTTTGATATAATAGCAATAATATGCATATTTTTGTTATTAGACATGAATAGAGTGTCTGGTTGCTGGATGAAACCTGGCATTGTTGTCGGTATTTGTTCTTCTTTTTGTTTTATTGTCTGGTTTATTTTGATTAACCATAAATCACAAAAGGTTTTGAAGTACAAATCAACAATTGCTAGTAACCAGTCAAAAACATTCTCACCAACACCTGAAACAAAGAACGTGCAAGTTCACAACTGCAATACTGTATGTTCAACTTAAAACAAAGCATCCGTATACATTCTTTGTATTTCCCATTTGAGGTCTGCTAGCTTGCATAACCAGTTATTAATTATGCTTCCAGTTACTATCTTTAAGGTTTCTTAACAACTTCTCATTACTTGTCCTATCCTTGGCTGAGAGGCCAATCCAGCTAAAAAGGCAAAATTACATGAACTTACCAACAAGTATTCTTCGCAAATCTTGCTCCAAGAATTCCTTAAGATCCTCGGCAGTGAATTCCAAGGCAATCAAAGTAGCAATTATTGCACCAGCACTGGCACCTGCAACTCTCTGGATATTTTTCATAATTCCAGCTTCTTCAAGTATCTGTTCAAAATTTTAGATTTCAAGTCAGAGTTGACCATGGTTGATGAGGGCATTAACTAGCCCATTTGCAAATTATACTCCAGTGCTTACAATTGAAACAAAACAATATAGTTGAGGCAAAGTTCTTAAAAATACAATAAATGTATTGTAAATGGCTTTACTCATTTCTAAACCTTCCAGATGGGGGGCTTAAAATTATTTAAAAATAACTATTGATGACCAAAGACAGAAACACCACATTAAGTCTCATACATCAAACAGCTTTCATAGCAACTAGTAACTTTGTGTTTCTCTGACATTTTTCAAATAAATGGAAACAGTAACCGTTTATAATTCAACGAGTGTATGTGCAAATGCCACTTATAAATGGGGGTTTGTAAGAAAGGGGGGGGGGATAATAGAGTGTTTACAGGGCTGATACATTAATTTTACAGTATTTTTAGAACTTGGCTTCAACTTGATAGTTTGAACTTGGCCTAGACTTAAAGGCTTTAATTTGTTTATGAGCAACAGAGCATAACCAGCAAATGGGCTTCTGGGATGAATCTTCAAGTTTTTTAAAAATATGTAAGAAAAAAATTATTTTGAAATTATATACATTAAACTGCGGCCTCACGACCTGTTCAAGCTCAGTTTCGAAAACAGTTGTTTGAAGATCACAAGTAAACAAAACCCTTAGATTAGTGAAGCACCTAAATATCCTAAGTGATAACTTGATTCAAGTGTATAATTATGCAATACTTATATGTTAGGGTGTGACAGGAAAGGACACACTTAATGTTTTCACACTCAGAAATTGAGCCTGTTTCGTAAAGGTGCTGTGCTTGCAAGGCCCATTGAAGCATTACAATTTGTCCAAGTTTTATACTACCTTAAAGCTGTGGTTAGTCCATGTACAATTTACTAATACATGTACCTTTGCAAAATGCCTGAGTAGGTTTGGTTGACTAATAGTTCTAAGTATACTAAGCTATTACCTCATGATCAGAACAACACAAAAATTAATGGCATGTCAAACAAGGACAACAAACAGTAAGAGCAAAATCTGTTTTGGTAATGGCCTTATCTTGATTTTTGGAGGTGACATTTATCAGTCTAACAAATCGAGTTAACTGACAACACATTTGTTGTGCCTGCATTTTTTATCTTTTCTGTGGAACTATAACCAAAAGCCTCAATGACAAAGGAAGTGGTTCATGATTATTTAGCTGAGCTGTTTTTATAAGTATTACACTGAATAATACAGAAGGTTCAACAGTTTTAATACAATCAGACAAAAGGCAGTGAAATAAAAAAAAATATTTTGAACTGAAATTGATAAAAAGCTGGGGGAGAGGGGGGTTGTGTGAAAAACATGGGTAAATTTATATGAACCCAGAATAAGCAAATGAAGTAATTGAAAATATTGGTTCAAAGTCAGAATTTACCCTAAATGCAATATTCTACAACCAAAGAAAATCAGTCTTGTATGTATATACTAACAGCACCTGTGTAACTGAACAGGTTTTCATCAATTTCAAGTACTTAAACTGGCTATTGGTCCTAAAATTAATTCTAGAGCTAAGATAAAACAAAAACAGGAAATGGAACTTTTGAACCAAAATACTTCAAAAACTGCATAAATTATGGTTTGTTTACAATGAAAAATTGAGTCTATTAATCTAGCTCTATATAGTTACCAAGTCTCAAACGTTGGCATAAACTAAGCACTGTCAGAGCTTGTGAAAGATAAGTTTAATAACAAACTATGCCAAAATTTAATATACACACTAGAACTGACTGTAAACATACGGTACCGCAGTCTCATAATATCCAACAATATTTAAAATTACATTGTTGTAGAAATAACAACTGACTAGTTCTTGTATTGTTTAGAAAATATAAACTGATACTAAAAAAACTTCAAGTTGAGCACTGTAGATTGCACCAAGATTTAAACCTACAAATTAAAGCTGAAACCAAAATTAAATTGAAAGACGAAGTTTAGCTGTGCTAATTGAAATTACTAATGACTCATCCTCGGCCTGCAACACTTTTGATTCACAATAGTACAATATTGGTGCAGTTCTAATGCATGGATGGAATTTGCCGGCTAAATTTAATGTATTATTTCGTTGACACGTAGATTGGGCTCTTGAATTATTAGCTAATTGTTAGAAAACTTAGACGCTGCCAAATGAGCTAGCAATGAAAGTTTAGAGATGGTAGATAGTTGCTCGTAGTGATTTCCGCTGTTTGGTTTGTCTGCCTTTCGTGTTTATTTGTTGCCATGGGTGTCACGGCTTCCTATTTTCTTGTGATATTACGGAATTAATTTAGTCGATAATGGTTATTTTCAAAGACTCAACTTTTGGGGATATTACTTTTAGATAGAAATATTATGCTGAAAACTTCATTATTAACGTGTATCTAATGATTTTTATCGGTCATAAATGCCTTAAAGTGTGAAGTGGAAGCATGTCTTGATCTATTATACTGTATCTGACGGAATGTCACCTTTGGACTTGTTTTATGAAGTCAATAATAAAAATCCAATGAAAATCAAACACTGATCCTCATTTCGATCCTCTTCAAGATATTTCTAGCTCCTAGGTGTGTGGAGTACGGCAAAGTTTACGTTACGTGAGAGAGATTCAGTTGATTACGGTACAATATGCGTCTTGTTGATCTCAACATGTCACAAATTTATGAGTATGACACAAAAGTTTATACAGGACGGCAATGTGAATCTTACCTGTAATGCTCCGACATAAGCCATTCCTTTGTTACCCCCTCCTTCAAATACTAGGTTCTCAAAGGGAAACGGGAACCCTTCATAAAGTTCCGTCTCAGGAGGAGAATACACAACCTTTTCTGTCTTTTCGGCAGCTTTCAGCGAACCCACACTGCCCAAAAGTGCAGCAGCGCTCACTAAGTTGGCTGGATCAAGAGTTGTTTTCTTGTTAGGAGCTTTAACTTCGCCGTTAGCCTTGACATTTTTCTCTGTCTTATTTCTAGAGGGACTGTGACTTCCATTCATGGCCCGAGTTGGCCGAACAATGCCTGTAGGGACAACTCTCCAATTCTGACGAGCACGCCGCGACCTCTCTGGCAAACTATTGTTATTTGCATTTTTAGCAGTTCGCCTGATCATTTATATGCGCAATTCTTCAGCCTCGACCTGAGTCCTATCGGGATCCCTTTCATCCGAAGCTGATAACTGCAAACAAATGAAAAATGGCCCTAAAACAATATCACACTTACTTGCGAACGAGTAACAAAATTAATCACAAATTAAACACAACAGAGACTTCCTGCATCTTCAGCTGGCTTCACTACAGAACTGCTATTTGACTTCCTGCATCTTCAGCTGGCTTCACTACAGAACTGCTATTTGAGTAGTGCTGTGAATGCTAAATTTCTGCTTTAAAGATGCCCAATTAAGCAAAATTATTAGCAATACGAAGAGAGGGCATCAAAAGCTACAATATCTAACAACTATGTACTCTGTAGGCGTAGAATTTAAGAACCAGGATTCAAGAATATATATTTGGACTGAACTGATAAAAAAGCGCTTTGCTTTCTTGTAATTCGTGTCATCGCGGAAACTCCCAAAGGACTATCTGGGTTAAAAGTAATCTTCCAGATGAAAGACTGTTTCTTCCGTTTTGAGTTGAACATTTAAACGGGCATTTAAATTATAAAGAAGAGTTCCAGACTAGTTGTATAATTGGCTGGCTAGAGCTGGAGTCTGGATTAAGTTCAAACAGTGAGCTTTTTGGCATTTTGAAACTAATAGTAATAAAGACAAAGACGCAAGATGACAGCAATTTAGAAATGAATCATAAAGTCTAAAACTAAAGACTTGGGATTAATGAAAAGTTAATAGACTTTATAGAGACCGTACCAATAGCTGAATTCAAACGGCTTCTCGTCCACCGCGAAGAACGAAATGTTCCTTGAGAAAAAACCTACGTATAGGTGTTAAGTTTCTTTATAATGTAATGAAGTACCTCAATTTGTAGTTATTACTTCTGCATAGTCGTGAAGTGGGGCCTCACAGAATCGTCGTTGGTACTGGGTTTGGGGAAAAGGTCCGCCAGGTTACCATTTTTCAAGAGTGTTTCTTTCGTCAAATCCGTCAACTTTTGCCACGGCCAAGCTCCTGGGTGTTGGAAACAAAATGTGTAAACAAGGACTGCTTGCACAAAAGAAGCAAAATTTTATTTGTAAAACTATGCCGTATATTTGCATAAAATAAGAAAGTTATTGTTTGCAAATAGAATTTGAATAACAAATGCAGTGGCTGCATTGATTGACTGTTTGGACAATGTGTAACATAATTTGTGAATTCTTATAGTAACAATAACTTCCGTGGGACAAGAGAGAATTAGTTTTTTGTGACTTGGGTCTAATAATAGGGTTAGGTTGAGAAAGCGAATTATATAACAACAACGGAACAAGAGACGCAAAGACTTATGTGGGTAAGGCAAGCATTTCCCCAGCAATTTCCGTCGGATTAACAGAAAAGACTAATAAAGAAAACAAATGCAACGGCACTTCTTTTTGAGTCTAAATTCAGTCTTTATGGAGCTGAAAATAACAAAGAATAATGAACCGGGAGAGGGGTGCTGTCGTTTAAGAAAAAAAAATGGGCAGGCGTAAATCATTAACTATAATAGATACAATTAATTTAGAAGTATCCAAAATTGTTTTTTCAGAGAAGCCACTCCTGAAAAGAAAAGAAGAAAATAAAAGGAAGGAATTTCTGACCCCTTTTGGAATTTCCAACCAACGCCCTCCAAAAACCAGTCATCAGAGATTGTTCGACGGCACTTGAAGCCTTTGGCATGCAATTCGGTGTTTTTTCGTCGGAAGCCATGCGGCATACGGAAGTCAAGTTTTGCGACAAAGAAGTTTTAATGATGAGCGAAAACTAGGAGCGAAGAGGAAGGAATAAATGTTTTCCCCTCTGGATCTGCTACAAAATCGCGGAAATCTGATGCGAGTAACCAAAGGCGTTGAGACTGACGACAAAGTCAATTTCACATTAGAGGACGACAAGTCATCCATACGCTCTGGACGAACAAGTCGTCTGAATTTATCCTTCTCAGTTGTTCGTCTCTTCAGACGATTTTTCGTGGGTGACTTGCTCGCCTAGACGAACAAATCGACCAAAGGCAGTCTAAAATTCACATCTGTTCCACATCTGTCAAACAAACAGTCGAACAAGTTGTCCTTGTATCAAGGAAGGAGAGTGGCGCTAGCTTACGGCGACAGTATGTCAGTTGTACGTGTGTTGTGAACTACAATATGAGATGACACCGATGCGAACAAATCGCTAAGGCCGGCGCACACTTGAGGTAAAGAGCTGAGCTGTTTGCTCGCGAGAAAATTTTAGTGAGATTCGAGCTCGTGAGACAAAAATCTCACTAAAATTTTGCCGCACACGTGCGGAACAAGCTGAGCAAACAGCCTCGCGAGCAAACAGCTCAGCTCTTTACCTCAAGTGTGCGCCGGCCTTTTGCAAAAACTACTGCAGCACGTTCAACCCATTTGTTTGCTGGGCTAACACTTAAACGAGTATCCGCATTGGGGTGTTACTAAAACCGGGAACGGAGAACGAGGAACGGGGAACCATAAAACGGGGAACGGTAAAACGGGGATCAGGGGGTCTTGGTACTAACGTCCTAAAATGCCTTTGATGAGAGAGGTCTGGACCAAAGTTATAGCGACTTCTTGTTTCGCGATTTACTTTATTGATGTTCAATTCTAGAACGGTTAGAGAGTTTCGGAACAAAAAATATTTCTAGATCGCGTTGCCTGCTGTGTGGTGAATGAATAATGTGTGTGCAATGTCAAGAGGTGCTATGGGTGTAAACGGTTATTTCTGCCAGCACAGTGACAGTGCTTACCACTGACGTGTGACATTCAATCCATGTCAAGCATTTTCAAAGAATTGAATAAATTAATGTCAATGAGTTCTTAGCAACTGTCATTAACGATTCAACTGAACATGTGCAGTTATCAATGCAATTGATGAGACTTGAGAAAGTATATTATGATTTATGTGTGAAGACTTATTACAGTGCTCAACTGTCAATTCAATTTCTGTGTGTATATGCTTCAATTTCTTTACCACTGAAAATCTAGTAAACATAAAGTTTCATATTTATTCAGAAGAAATACATGCCCTGTTTATCTCTAAAACCCTCAATATCCCTTTGAAAAATGCCCTACTTTTAGCCGCAAATTTGTTTCGAACCAAACATTACAACACTGTCAGAGCATTAATTCACAATTTCCTAACCGTACTTGTAAACATGTTTACTTTGAAGATGTTTTCAAGCTGAGTACGGATGGTTAAAGTTGGGGTTAGGCTTAAATATCTTTTAATTTTCGAAGTGAAGATGTGAAGTTTGGCAACCATCACAACATGAAAATGTAAAGTTTGGCGGCCATTACTGTCCATAAATATGCATAATGAAGTACCAATGTTTTCAAAATAAGCCGTCGGCCGTCGCATCCTACGGCTACGGCAATATTGTCTTTACAAGTATTTAATTGAAAAAGAAAAACTGTAAGGCGGAGTACATAATAAAATGTTTTTTTGCAACACCTATTTTCACGTCCAGGGTAAACACTGAGTACATACGGGTGAGTACGGAAGTTTTACCTCTGTCTGCATGAAACATCTTCAAACTCAGTTCAGTGCATAACTATGTTTATATTTATATAAACGATATGGCGTACGGCCGACTCGCTAATAAGGGTTTTTGTATACCGAAATACGGACAATTATTGTATCTAGCCTTGTTATGTTAAAAAGGAAATCACGAAATGGCATGACTTCCCTTTTAAAACTCCGGAGATGTTCATTATTCATTCACCACACAGCAGGCAACGCGATCTAGAAATATCTTTTGTTCCAGAACTCTCTAACAGTTCTAGAATTGAACATCAATAAAGGAGATCGCGAAACAACCACAACTAAAACAGAAGTCGCCATAGCTTTGGTCCAGACCTTTCTCATCAAAGGCATTTTAGGACGTTAGTAACCAGACCCCCTGTTCCCCGTTTTACCGTTCCCCGTTTTATGGTTCCCCGTTCCTCGTTCCTCGTTCCCCGTTCCCGGTTTTAGTAACACCCGTACAGATACGTACATACATACTTCGAATTTCCGGCATAAAAGGCTGTGTTGACTTGAACAAGTCGGGTGAAGTACCGTGTACATAGTTAGAATGGCATTGGTTTGCCCAGTTTCGTTTCCTGTCAAATTTACAAAAGTTTAGACTCGCTGAAAACTAGTTATCTTAACAAAAACTTTCGGAGTTCTGAAAACACTTACAGAATCCATTCTTCTCGACATAAGCAAAATTAATCGTCCTTTTACAGGGTATAAATTTAAGAATTTTGTAGTTCATGCAAAAGACAGAGGAATTCGACGGGATGTATACGGGCTTAGACATTCCGTAAATTCGATTTCGCACACTTACTTTATCGGAGAAGTTGTCTCAATCAAGCGTGCAGTTACTCACAGTTGTTTAAGCCTGTGTCTGAAGAGCATTGCTTAAGTGCAGCTCATAGAAAGCGAGAAAATTCTTTCATTTTAAAAGGGCTTTAAGGGCTTGAAAAACACTCGTGACACTCTTCAATGTGACATACTTAACGTTTGATGTGAATTCCTTTTCTTTTTGATTGCCAAAGCATGTAAGGTATGTTTATAAAATGGTATCCGTCTTGCGTCAACACAAACTTTTATACTTATAATATATCCTTGTGTTTAACGTTGAATGCTTCCATACTCCATTGAAATGAGCTTTAGTGAGCACACAGGCTTTAAATCCATTTCATGCCTGTTTACTGTGGCAAGTGGAGACCTGATGCTTTTCAGACGCAAAAAATTTTTAAATCATGTGGCGTGTGCGAAAACAAGAAGAATTGTTATGGCTGATCTATGAAACAAAAAGCTTGAAGGTTCTGGCTTGTGTAGTTTCGATTGCTAACTTCTTCCGTTATGTGATTAATTCAGTACTCAGTTTCAGCTTTGCCAGACAACTTGAAATCCCAATGCTGGTTTTGTTTTCGACAGATCAGACGTGAAACCTTAAAAAAAAAGGTGGGGGGGGGGTAGCGCGTTTACGCATTCCTGGTGCTAATTGCAAATTTTCAAAACCAATAGAAGACAATAACTAAAAACGGTGTTCATTTGAAAATCCACTCCAGTTTCTTGTTGGAACAATTTACGTATTAGTTTTGGAGTTGACAAGAACTGCTAGTAAATTGCGTTGTTGTTTTCATTGTATTTCAAGGGGAAAACTTTTTTAAAACTCATCAATTTGGTACAAATCTCGAAAAGACTTCAAAGCATCCACCAAGCAGCGCTACTACAACTTTTGTTTCCCAGGTCAATACTCAATTTTAGATCAACGAAGTAGTTAGACTCTGCATTCATTTAAAAAGGCCCAAAACCGTATACCCTTTGACATTGTGCATACACCGCCTTGATAAGTCAGATTGTAATAAAGCCTCACTGGGAAGTACTGATTCAGAGTTGGTTTTGTATACAAATCGGAAATGCAAGTCTTAACCTGTGTAACATAAGTGACGCGCGAATTTTAGGTAATGAGATAATATTAATTCTAATTAAATTATATAACGCTTAATTGAAACTTTTAGCGGAAATTTGTGTGCAACAGCGATGCGAACTGACCAGTTTCAGCAGGCGTTGCACCGTGTCGTCCTCGTGAAACTTTTTTGTTTGAGTTTCTGTTGCGAGACAGTTTCACGGAAATTCAGTAGAACCGCCTTGTATAGTTCTGCATTAGTCACAACGGTCGAAGTTGCAACAAAAACAAGAATTTCACCGTGTAGCATCTCTCGGTGAAACTTGTCTCGTTTGGTCTTGTTACGTCATGCTGCCCAAGCCAATCATATCAACGTTACCGAACAAGTTGCAACACAGCGCACTTGTGAAACTTCGTTCGCATCGTGGTTGCATACAAGTTTCGGCTAAAAGTCTCAAAATAATTATAACAGCGGCTTTACTATGTTTGTATATATCTATATGGATACAATTTTCTTATCAGGTATAGTATTGATAGTCGGTTACTGAAACGCCTCGCAGTACAAAAGGGTCTTCAGTGAAGACTCGGGGTTCTCAAAATGACCTGGAGCTTCAGTGTAAGCGACTGCATTCCAAATGAGCCAGGCTAACTATAACCCAGTTATACTAAGCCTAAGGGTTTCTGAGGCAGGCAGCGCCTCACAAACCTTAAATTGCGTTGCCCCAAAATCACCACACGCAACAAACAGTGCTATAATTTGCGTTCGATTTCATAAACTAAAACTGACTTCTTCAACAGAACCTTGATATTTCTTGTTTAACATGTGGAGACTAAGACTTCTGGGTAAAGGTTAATTTTGTTCTGTGGAATTAAGTTGGAAGTGGTTTTGCAACTTTTAGAGTCGTCTAAATGACTGAAAGAGGCAGTTCATTCGGCCGCCAGCCGGCCAGTTTTGAGAAGTCTGAATACTAAAGTGCAAGAATGACGATAACAGTGCTGCGAATAGTTCTTGGCGGGCTTTGCTAGACTTAGAGTTTATAGTAAAACGCGGCTACAGCCGGAAAGCGCGCGGTCACTTAGAGTGGTGAGTGTTCTAAGACGCTGTGTAGCAAAAAACAGAGAGGACAAGTCATTAGTTGTCGAATAAAGCCCGGTTTCCATATAGTTGCAGGAGTCGCAGAAGTCGTGAAGAGAAAGATTATGCGTGTGCCGCGACTGCTTGCGACTCCTGCGACTCACCGGTTTCTATAAAATCGCAGCTAATGCAACTGTTGTGAGTGAATGGTCCAACCCTTGATAAACAAATAAACTACTGCAATGGTTCCTGGGATACATTTTGTTGCAGGAGTTGCAACCAAACTTTTGTCCCAGGTTTCAATTAAAATTTTGTGTTGCAGCAGTCGCGAAACTTGTGTTGCAGCAGTCGCAGATATAGAACACGGGCAATTCCTGCGACTCGGGTAGCAGCTGCCTCAACAGTTGCAGCAGTCGCGGGCGCCATCGGTTTCCATTTAGTCGCAACAGTCGCAAGAGTCGTAGAACAGCTTTGTTCGCGACTCCTGTCACTGCTGCGACTATATGAAAACCGGGCTTAACAATTTTGGAATTAACGCGAACGAAACCTGCCCACGACCAAACTCCCAGCTGGTCCCGTCGCTCAGTTGGTTAGAGCGACGAAGTTCTGTTTCGTAGGTCGTGGGTCCGAATCCCTCCAGGGTCGGCGATTTTTTCTTTTTCCTTTGTGTGGGTTTATGGGGTTCTTTGTTGATGCTATTGATCAGCGGAACTTGGATTATACCCCTTTCCAGTGGTAAGGCCTCACTTGAATTTATATATGTTGTGTTTACACAAACACCATTTAAGGACATCGTGCAGTACCCTATGGTTTAAATCTGCTATGTGTGATCTTTTATATTGTTTAGATGGCCGTCTGAGATGTGTCGTGCAAACAGAACAGTAAAATAAAAGTAAAATCACAAATATGAATTATGATTTTTGAAAACGATATTGTACGTACAATGTACGCTCACTTACCAAGTATGTTAGCGAACTGTACCACGTTTCTACGTTTTTCCAATGGCGGAAGTTACAACTAGGATTGAAAATTTATCTCTCGCTTAGACTAAATACAACAGTTTTTGAAATTGAAACATTCCAGAAAATTGATACTAAACAAGAATGCAATTTTTACAAAATTGATTTAGGTGTTTGAAAAGATCGTCGAGATAAAACTGCTTTGACTTAATTCGAAACGGAAGGATTTTTGGAAGGTCAACTAAACAGTTATTTTTCACGGAGTACTTCACTGAGGAACATTTTTTTAATTGTATGTAGAATAGCAGATTTAAAGCGAAGAGAGATCCCTTTGCTACAGAATTATGCAAACCGGCAAACAAACTTTGTAAGTTTGAGATAATACATGAATTTTACGAAAAGAAATCAGTAAAATGATTTTAAACTTCCCCGAGGTACTAATTCATTGCTGATAATTATTAATTTAATTACACTAATTATAATTACTAATAATAACCATACTAAGATTTATTATGACAGCGATAATAAAGTTAATGTTACACCCCTTGGTGCTGGCCTGCATGGCTTAACACCCATGAAAGAGTTATTCCCAATCCCATTTCAGGGGTTAAAACAACACCCCATTTGGTGCTGGCTTAACACCTATTCAACAATTATCCCTCGAGCCTGAATGGGCTAGAAGCCAATAGCCCATGAGGCCGCATTGTTTTAGTAAAATCATACTAGTTGGTCAAAAATCAGAAGTAAAAAATCATTTTTACGACAAATATGATCACGCGCAATCGCTACTCGCAGGCTATCACTAATAGCCTATGAGTAGCGTAGCCAATCAGAATGCAGCATTCATGATAGACCACTAGTATGATTTTACTAAAATGAGTTATTCTTACCCCCTTTTAAGGGGTTAAAACAACACCCCAGCGGGTGCTACTTTAACACTCCTCTTTGGAGTGTTGTTTTAGCACCACTTAAGCGTGTTATTTTTGTTGTTTTTAACACCAAATTTGGTGATACTTTAACACCCTGAAACTAACAGTTTACCTGGTGGACTATAGATAATTTACTGGTAGCCTTAACAAACTTTTTGTTATCCGTATTTCTATTATTATTATCATTATTATCACTATTGTTATTATAAACGAATGATGGCGCTTCACCCCAACAGTGAAGGATTGCATAAGCGTTACAAACGACAGTTAATGTATCCTATAATATTAATTCTATAACGGGACTCCACCTAGACCATAGTTCTCTCACAGCAAAGAAAATATTCTCTGAGTAGATATAACGTCATTCAGACAGTACAAACCATTATTTAATTGAATCATCACATCTCGTGTGAAAAAGTATTATATATTGATTATTAGATGTTGATTATTAATCACAAATACACATCTGTTTAGTCAATTTTATTGCAAAAAGCCTAGTTTTAAAACGTTTTTGTATGACACGCTTTCGCCATAGTGCACACGTCCATCCCACATTCGTTAGACGTTTCTTTCTGGATATAGTCAGTTTTAAACAAAAATACGGTTGCAGTTTGTAGAAAAAAGATGGGATGAACTACCATGGTTGTTCACTACCAACTGAACTATCATGGTTACGATTTTGACTATGTTCGTGTTTTCAACTATGATTAATTACGATAATGACTAAGATTGACTATGACCATGGATACGCAATCCTTTGACAATGTTCATGAGTACGGTTAACGTTGTGATTATGTTATTGTGTTTAGTGTACTGGTTAATGCTCGGCTTCAAAAGCGGCAGTGGGAAGGTTTTTGTATTTGACTGTAACCTTTTTGCGGGCGACAAGAGGAGCACGCAACCTATTTTGCACGAAAGATCTCAACTCTTGCTTCAAATTTGTTCAGCCAAAATCGATCAATAATTACTCAAAATTCGGAGAAGAAAAGCGTACACGTGCTTTTCGACAAATATCGCCTGATTAGACAAATATGGCAAATAAATGCTACTTTCTGGCTTCTTTAATTTAACTTTTGAAAGCAATTTTAAGAACACCTTAACTTTAAAGTCCCTCTAAAGCTTATTTTTTTAAGTTCCAGATGAAAAGTTGAACACTTTAATAATAGTGTTTTTCGAAAAAAAAAACTTTTCTCGACGTTCCTGTTACATAGCGTGCAATGATGACGTAGTAGGCGGCATATGACGTAGCACGATGCATGAAGCTGAGACAATCTTTTTTTTATCTCAAAAAATTCAATTCTGGCTACATAAGTCACTACAACTTTAATCAATCCCTTGAAATTGTTTGAAATAAAAATTCTATGACACTTTTTAACAGAAACGAATTTTTTTAAACAAAAAAAACACATACGTCACAGGTTACCAGTCCCCGGCCTGCTCGGTCAAGATTGACATTCCAATCTTTTTTTTGATTAAAAAGCATACTTAGACGTGGAAATTCTCTTTGGTCGTTCGAATTTTGAGTTTACAGATGACAACAGTTTACATCCAAAAAGTAAATAACTAAGCTTGTCAGCCTTTCAGGATGATTTTGCGGAAAACACCCAATAAATAAGAACAAGATCCGCCTGAAGCCCGAAAACATTTGTTCTTTTATACGGGTGATTACTGAATAACTGTTTAAATCATGCATTATATTACATTGTTGTCAAAAATGCTTCGTGCGCGCCATGCGCGATTTGATAATTAAAAACTTGTTATCCAATACCTGCACTCGAAGAAATTAAAACGTTATTAAAAACTTACCCGAACTGACTTCGGTGTTTAGACTGTAAGAACGTGTCGGCCTCAAACTGTTTGTTGTACTGATTACTGACCGTGCAAAACTGTAAGCCAGCCACTAACTACACTGAATGCCAAGCACATTGACCTTTTATCATAACCTACATGTTTTTTCAATCTCATTTTATTTCCTCTTTTCTGGATCTGTTTTTCCTATTATCGTCTAGTTGATTCAAATTTCCTATTGTGTTATTGTCTTCTTGAAATCAAGAGTGCCCGTGTTGGCTGCAGGTAGAAAACTTTGTAGACAGCTGGAAATACTCGTACTCAAATATCTGCCTTTTGTTTCTCTCCGAAGCTGTGTTGCAGAAACATTAATTAAAAACTAATACAAAACGTATGCTAGCGAGAGGCATTCAGATTGTTGTGATTTGTCAAGTTGTGTTGTAGAAGGAGATAAACTTGAGATGAAAGCTTAGTTTTCGTGACTTTAGTTTTCATTGTTACTTTGAATGGCGATATCTCCATGCACCTGAGAGTATTTAGCCTTCGGCATTTTGATTATTTGGCACGGTCTGGGTCAGATAACAACGAAACGTCTGGACTGTTCAAAGAACAAACAGGAAAAACGAAAGCGGAAATTTTTGCCACTCCTGTAAATCTGTATTATTAAAACCACTGATAAATTGTCATGTTTTCAAGCCCGACCACATATCAGACTCTTCCATTTTAGTGTTGTCGTCAAAACCCGTAAAATTTTAATGACGAAGGAAAAGCTACAATAGTTGAGTTTGTTTTAGAATTGTAAACTGACTGAAGGGTAACGAAATAATCTAACAGGCAACGGGTGAAGGGTCTATTAACTTTCTTGAAGAGCTAATCAATGAGTATAAAAGATTGTACATTTTACGAAACCATTAGCACATTCCAAGCGGCAGGATTCATGCAGTTGAGATTATAAAATACATGGCAAACAAATTTAACGTGAGAAAAGGGAAACTGACGTGAGGATGCTGGCTCTTTTTTCAGTATGGTATAGCCAGCTCCAAACCTGCTGTAAGACTTGTAAACAAAACGAAATTGTAAACACGATAAAGTTAACTTTGGTGAAAGAAAATTGTGTCGTAAAAGCACTGAAATTAACAATTTTAAGAGAGAATTAGACGCTTCATACTCGTGATGCAGTTCTGGCTGGATTGACTATCCCAAGCCCGCCTAAGCGAACTGGAAGTTCTAAAAGATCCCGTTCCTCC
>JAOBAT010011125.1:0-56844 GCA_026413305.1 Hydrozoanthus tunicans | reverse complement strand
TATTAATAGCAGTTCGATCCCATGGTACCTTACACTTAATTTTAACAAGTAAAATAGGCAGATGGAGTTGCAAAATGTCACTTCCTGAAGTTATTTAGTTCATTCAGAGTTTAACCATAAACAGAATATTATTATTATTATTATTATTATTATTATTGTTGTTGTTGTTGTTGTTGTTATTATTAAATTTACTATTACTATCAGGAACAAACAGCTTCTTTGGATTCAAACCCCACCAATGAACTAGATAACTTTATAGACCGAACAAAGCTCGGGTCATATAGGGTTAACAAGCCTAAATTTAAAATTTGTTGCATCTCTGCACACATGGCTCGGTTGTTCAAACGTTGCGCTATGCACCCGATAAGTACTAGGAAAACCAATTGCGTTATTCGGATAGCGCTATCCAAACAAACGCGAGCAGACTTATAGTTATTTCCACCTTATTTTGGAAGATGTCTTGACCCTTATATAAACTATTTACAATGAACGGCTCATTAAATCGTTTTAAAAGATTATAAGTTAACTAATAACTAATAAATGATAGTTTTTTTCAGTTTGAATATTAAGATGGGCAACAGGGTATTTGCTTTTTCAACAGCGCCAAATTTGAGCAATAACTCGAAGCCACCTTTCTGCTTTTTCCGAACGACCATGAAATGTGCGTTTTTGAACAATTTTATTACAGATATAACCTCGTGGAAGTGCAAGAATGCACAAAGAAGGTTGGAATACCCAACTGAGAAATTTTTTTGCTGCTTTTATCAAAAATGAAGGGGAAGTGAAACCAATGGTCATGAATTTTAGCATTACTGTTAGTCAATCAAACGATTCGTAAGAAAATTATGATCGGTAAAACCTCGGTATTTCTCTTAAACTATTGCAATACCCAGCCGTTTATTTTTTTTGGCGGAAAAGGCAATACTTCTGCGTAAGTCATCGTGTATTCCACTTTAGTTGTAGCCTTGCGAGAGCTTCTATATAATTTTTTGAAAACTGCATAAATTTGCATAATTTTTCTCATTAACATAGAGCATGTTAAATAATGCTGTGTAAAATGTTATAAAGAAGACCCACAGTTATTATATTGTCACCGTTTAAGACTATATACGTTGTAGTTTGTGATAGTTTTGTTTTGCCTGAATTGCTGTAAAATTTGCTAGAAATATCGTCATTCCAAAAACCACATAATTTGCGCATATTTAATGTAAAATTTGGCTGCTCAAGGGTACCCCCCTGAAAAAAAACGAAACAAGCTTGACCAAAACTAATACCATATCTACCAATACTTCACCAAGTTATGCTTGTGTGGAAAATTTGAGCCGATTCTGTGATGTGCACTGTAGCACCCTACGCGCCTTTGCATGGTTTTCTCGTGGACAGCCTCTTAAGGGGTTTTTTGTTAGAATTTAGATAGTTTTAGCAATGTGAAATAAGCCAATAAGTCCATTGAAGCTCATCTGTACCTGTATTAGTACCAGTAAAAGTAAAAAATTACAATCTTGCTAATGAACCTGATAATGCAGAAAACATGGTACATTTGTAGAGCGCAATTTAGCAGCAAAAACATGCATGTTCAATATTTCAAAACTCGAAAAAACTAAAATCATACGTTGAAGCAGAAACTATTTTAACTCCGACTTTAGCTGATAACTTACTAGTTCAGGTGATATGATAAAAAATTACTTTGAAAAAAAGTTTTTTATTTATTTTTTAAAGCCGCCACAACAGTTCTGACTGAATCTAAGATCACTGAAGTGTTATTTACATGAGCAACGCTACACATTCTGATAACAACTCTTAAAGGTCGCGGTACACTGAAACTTCCTGCCGATTTCCTTGCTCGTTGATAGTTCTCTTGCCCGGTTGTTGTCTTGACTCAAACATGACTCAAGGTTTCAAAACCAAACATTCTACGAAATGTGATATTAAGTTTCAAATTCCACATCTTAATGCTCCGAGCTAGGTGCACGAGGTCGCATCTTGTCGCTGGTGGAAGACGTATCTGCAAATTCGAGCCGAAAAGCAACAAACTTTGTGTGTTGCCATGTGTGAAATACAACGGGCTTTCGCCTGTGTATGCTTAATACTAATGGTAAATGCTGTGTCAGCACAAACGTGTCAGAAGCTGGATCCCAATCTTTTCTCCGATTGTATAAAAATTGGCCACAATCAAACGTTTACGCTTCCTTCTGATGTGGACTGGACGGCGTTGTCGCGGACGCTGCAGTGGTTCGTAAACCAGACTAAAAACTGCTCTGTGCTGCAAGCTGCGCCCAACGCAGTCGACTGCTCATTATTTTTCCCTCTTTGCATAGAAGGAAGAAAAGAGCCGTTGCCTGTCTGTCGAAGAGTCTGCGCTGAAATGCTGCTAGGCTGTTCAAACGCAATTCATCAAGTTGGATTGGATTACCTGGGCGCCATGTGTACTGTGCTACCGAACGCAACGGCGGAGTCGGGAAAATGTTTTGAGCCTGCAAATTTCACTCCTACCGCTAATAGTAAGTTGGTTTTTTCGTTTATACTTTATTGATTTTTGGCAGATTAGTTTAATACTTTGATTGCATGGAGAATCGTGAAGTTGTGCCTACGAAACCGAACCCCGGTAACATTAGCCAAGGCTATAAATTGTTTGGCTTTAATAGGAAACCCTACACTTTCCCAGAGGCAAACTTGTAAATCTGGCGTGACCTATCGATAAAACGGATAATCGAATTCACCGACGGTTTATTAGTAGTTTACTTTTTGTCAACAGAAAACGATTTTACTTTAACCCTAGATATTACTCGATAAAATCGATGAAACCAGCTATCAGAAATTGTTGAAGAACAGAAAAACGTGAGAGAAACCGATGTTTATCGAATTTTCAACCCATGGTATCGATTTTACCGATTTTTTTATATTACGGGCGACTGACTTGCATACTGTTTTACGGATATTTTGTGGATGATTTTTCAAAGTTTATTTTCTTAAATTACCGATAAAATTTGAAGCTGTTGTTACTCCTGATAAACGACAAGGAGCCCCTCTCCCACCCCGCACCCATGGGTCCTCTTACCGTTATAAAGTATATGCGAGTTATGCATATAAGCACATACACAAAATTTTTACGTGTTTTTAAATTTACACAAATGCGTTATCATTGACACTTTAATGTGTTATCTCACCATAGTTATATAGGAAGTTTTCGGTCGTTATTATCGAGTCAACTGTTATTTGCTTGGTGGTTTAGCCCTTCCTTCTAATGCCCCCCCCCCCCCCCTCCCTCCCCTTCCTTTTCTAATCGGGAGGAGGGGGTTTGCGCAACAAGTCCAACCTTTCTTGATGATCAATCAATAATTCAATAACTTAAGGTTTGCATAAATGTACATAATTAATTAATTAATGAAGCTACATGTGAAAATACCCGAGAAAAAAGCACAATTCTAAAAAACCCTCTCTAGGTCAAGAAACTAGCTAGACCCCAACAAAACTTTAATGTTATGGTAGGTAAGATGTCTCTGTGTTAGCATAAAATAGTTAGTCAATGTTCATTGATAACAACTACTTTTAAGTGAACATCAAGGATTGGTGTTTGTATTTGGAGTTTGACATGTCACATTTTGAACAGTTTATTCCAGAAGCTCACTAAAAACACATCACAACGTTAAAAATGTAGCTTTGGCAAATTTTGAAAATGTAGCTTAGGCAACAAAATAATTTCTGTAAATTTAGAACAATATTTCCCCTGACAAAAAAGCTGCTAACTGGCAAAAACAATGTTATCATGATTTTTTGCCCATTGCACATACATAAAATTTTACATATCTAATTGACATGAATGCGTTGTCAACACTTTAATGTGTTTCTTCGCTATAGTTCACTCACTCATGACGCGTTGGGCTGACGATCTCCCTCCTAAAACAAGAGCTGCTTTCACTTTTAAGTAGAAGATTTTGCCCAATGTTTTTCAACTCTTAAAACCGCGCTAAAAAATCTCTGCGCTCCGTTTAAATGTAATGAAAAATAGTTGGGGTTCCGTTCCCTTTTGCATCTTCCTCGTATTTAAAGGTAAATTTTGCATGGTTCCTTAGTACCTTTTTTATTTATTTCAGATACGTCAGAGCTTGGGGTGTGCCACCAGTATATGCTCCCGTATTGCAGAAACCTAGGATACAACTTTACATTTTTGTCCAACAAAACTCAAGCCTTGCACATAAAATGGTTTTACAACACAACAGACTTTTCATCTGTAAATATCTCGGACTATTCGCTTCCTTCGTTTTTGGAAAACGAGGTTAAGAAATATCCAAAATGTGCCAGTGTCATCAGGAAACTGTTCTGTGTGTCGTTTGGTATGCCTTGCTTCCCCGGATATCAAAAGAAATACTTCGGTCTGTGCAAGTCTGATTGTAACCTCATTAAAGAAAAGTGTCCGGAATTTTTTCGTTATTACCCCCAAGACATGGACTTCTGTGCAGATTTTCCTGGCGAGGAACACAAATTACGAGGGCTTTGTGCGCACACTTCCTGGCCTAAAACCTCTTCGGCCTTTTTTTTCAGTAAGTGGCAATTTTCTTTTACATTTTTTGTCATTCATGAGAAATTTCCAAAATTTAACAGCATGCTAAGAGACTGGGGCGAATTCAGACCGGAGGGGACGAGCTCAGATCGGTCTCCATACGAATCTCCTACCTGATTACATGAGACTAGTAGTACGAAAACTCAGCTCAGATCGGGACGATTCGTTTCAGTACATGGACCGAAACAAAAATTTGAAACCGGGTCAACTTTGGACCTTATTTAATTTATCATTGTTACTATTTTATCATTGACGATAATCTCAAATGTGATTGTCAGACTATAAGATAAGCCAAGTAATTCCAACAATAAAAGTTATTATAAAAAACATTTCTTTGCAAAACAACAAACTACGAAACTATTCAACTGGATAAACTGTGGTAATGTTCAATGACTGCTTCTTATGTAGGAAATAGAAACACGCCAGCCCCACCAGTCAAGGAGAAAACTCAACCGTGGATAATAGCCGTGGCAGTAATTATTCCCTCTGTCATCTTAGCCATAAGCGGAATCATTCTCGTGTTTCTATGGATGAGATACGGCCTTACGTTTAGGGCTTACCGGAAGAAGAAGGATGACGTCACTTCCATCGTGTCAGAGTGAGAGTTTAGTCAAGTGGGCGCGCTTTGATAGTCCAGTTCGTGATGAATTGCGGGTAAAACAAAGTATCTGGATTAACTTTCGAGTCGTTATGTCTTTGGACCGTAAGGAACATGATGACAAAAACACAATCTTTAAACGATGCCAGTAAGTTTAACGTACATCAAGACTACACATTTTGGACAAAATCTTTCTAGTTGATAAAACGATACTTAGTCGATTGTTGACTAACGATTCCGGTCATAACTAAATGAACGCGGCGTTTCGACCACTGCTTGTAGTCTTTGAAAAAACCAACATACACTCAGGTATAGAAACTGTAGACACCAGGGCCAAGTTGTTCAGAGGTTGATACTAGTTTAACTCTTAACAATACCTGATGATTGTCATACATGGTTCTTAACCCTGGATTATAGGGCTAATAGTCTTTAAATGCGCCCAGCCGTATTATAAACATATTGTTAGCGAGAGTTATATAGGAGTAAACTATTTTTATTAATGCATGGATACAGTTGTGAAATTTCAAACAAAGCGTTCACAACTATAAAATAGGAGACTAGATTATCGCCTCTCTCGCGGCCGGGGTCATATAGGCTGTGGCTGTCGAAACCCCTCGTTCGACATGTAGTCATAACCGAAATCGTGAGACAGCTGAATTTAAGTATCGTTTTATTATTCATCTTCAACCGAACATGCAACGCCCTGCACTTTATCTTTCTAGTTAGTTAAAGATATTCTGGCTTCGATCAAAATTTCTTCTCAGAACTATTTTATTTCAATAGATTGCTGATACAATTTTCATCAACTTTTTTCGATCAAAATAGTTCGATCATGGATGATAATAACAGTATTGTATGTTAATGTTTCTGCTGACACTGCCATATGGCTTATCATGTCCTGCTCCATTGGCAGGGAAAATATCTTCAGTGTCCCAATGAAACCACTCTCTAGAAACCTTCATAGCGTGTACGTACTGACACTGGTGTGTGTAAGGGAAGAGCACAAATGGTTTGTCAGTGGGGAGATAGATCTTGTTTGTGGCGTAGCCGTCTTTGCGGCAGCAGTAGTAGATAACTGTGTTCCGATCGTAGGTTCCGTCAGGGATACTGCCGCCATAACTGTTTCTGTTCTTTTTGTCTTCGTCATCCCATTTAATGTATCCAGTGTGAAAACCTTGAAAGCAAAGTTAAGACATAACCAATAGTAAAGTCTTTCTTACCCAGGCAAAGAGGGGGTGTTACTCCCAAATATAAGCTATACGGGGAGGAACCGCCCTTCATGGTATACTTTTCGACCTTTCGACAGCCGATTAACTTTAATCCAGGGTTAACTCTTAACAAAACCTACTGGATTAGGGCCAATCGGCCTTTAAACAACTGGGACCTGATGCTGAAAACATATAATAAAGCAGGATGTGATTTTATACTCAAAATCATTAACTGGATACAGACATTTATAACGTAATATCTTAAACAGGATCAGGGCTTTAGAGTTCGGGCGGTACTGATCTGTCCTAAGTTATGGTAAGTACCTTCCCCTCCCCCCTGGGAAGTCTTCTAGGGTATTCATTTATAAACTTCAAGTCCCTATCAAGCTTATTTTTGTAAGTTCCAGGTGAGAAGTAGAACCCTTTAATAATAGTAATGTTTGAAAATAAAACTTTTTCTCGCCGTTCTTGTTACAATTTTTAGACTACAAGTGTGCAATGATGACGTAACAGGAGGCATATGACGTAGCACGAGGCATGAAGCAGAGACAATCTTTTTTATCTCAAAAGATTCAATTTCGGCTACAATATTCACATTGTTATAACTTATATCAATGAATTATTCCCTTCAAATTGTTTGAAATTTTATGACATTTTTTGACAAAAATGACATAACTTACTGCTGCTACGTCATAAGTTACCAGTTCCTGGCCTGCTCGGTCAAAATTTTCATTCCAATTTTTTTTTTATTAAAAAGCTTCTTAGACGTGGAAATTTTCTTTGATTACTCGAATTTTGAGTTCACAGATGATAACATTTTTAATCCTCAAAGTAAAAAATTAAGCTTGATTGGGACTTTAACTGTACAGCCCCCTGGCAATTTCAAAATTGTTACACTTCATTACAGTGCTATAGCGAGCGGGATTTTGTTATGGGACAATAGTTTGCACAAAGTGGTAGAGATATTGATTGCACAGAGAGAGTGTCACTCAGCAACATTTTGAACTTAGAAAAGATTTTTGAGAAACGTAGTCTGTGAACAGGTTCTCTGTTCGAGGAAAAGGAAAACTTTATCGAGCGTTGAAGCCGCAAGTTCTGCGGGTACGAGTCGGCGAGCGAAGCGAGCTGCGGGGAGAATGGGGAGATGGAGGGGAGAGGAGCCCTTTCAAAAAACTTCCTCTCCTCGCAACTCCCTTCGCCGCTCGGTATATTTCTCCCTTTCCTCGAACAGAGAACTACAACTTTAAGGTTATGTGCCTACATCCGCTTGGTAACGCTCTTTTTTATTGGCTTTATCGTTATAACTTCTTTCTACTTAAATAAGCTAGTTCTACATTTCAGAAACATGTGTGCGAGTCGGGATAAAATGTAAAATTCATGAAACTTAAATGAACGCAATGAAGCGGGATGGAAGGGAAGAAGTCAAAACAATGGCATTTTTAAGGAACCCAGTTTTGTCGAGGGAGGTGGTGGGTAGCGGCACATAACCCCTACCCTACCGCTCCCCATTTTTTGAGAGCTCAATTTCTCAAAACCTGATTTAGGGGTATTGGTTTTTTAATTATTATATTATCGACTCCTCTCTCCACAAAGAAGGCGTTGGCGCAAGCACTTTATCAATATCTATTTTATTGAACATGATATTTGCTCCTGAAAATCAGCGTTTTTGAAAAAAGGTGGTTGGTGGCGGGACATAATACCCCACCCCCTAAATTGGGTTCCAAGGAAGTACCATTGTTTTGACCTTTTCCCTTATTCTTTTCTTAAGTTTGGTGAATATTTCATTTTATCCCGACGCGCGCTTGTGTTTCTGAAGTTCAGAACTGGTTTACTGTTGATTCACATAGACTAGGCCATGGGCACGAGTTTAACGCTGTGTGTTTGTTTAACACTCTTTCATATAACGGACGAACAACAGAAAAGCGGAGATTTGATTTTTTGCAATAGATATGTTGTGAAAGCGATTTGATCTTTTCCT
Source organism: Hydrozoanthus tunicans (assembly GCA_026413305.1). Lineage (NCBI taxonomy): Eukaryota > Metazoa > Cnidaria > Anthozoa > Zoantharia > Hydrozoanthidae > Hydrozoanthus > Hydrozoanthus tunicans. The sequence continues at coordinate 48,499 of JAOBAT010011125.1, read as the reverse complement.
CGGGTCATAGAGTAGTTCAGTTAAAAAAAAACATTTAAGCCCTATGGCATAAGCACTGCGGTCACAAGACAATTTGACCGAGCACAAAGTGGGTCAATTTTGTAACATAGCATTTACGAAAAGGTTTTCGAAAAAAAATCGATTGATCTGATATTCGTGTATTTTTTTGCTTTGAACCAATATTATGAAGAAATTCGTTTCATTTGCACTTTAAGTGGCATGTATGATTTAAAGGACAATAGAACAGGTAATAAATATTGTCCAAATTATATCAATTGTCTTATTGTCTGATTATATGTATTGTCCTTTTTGACTCGTAATCCTAGGGTCGCGAGTTCGAGCGGCCCCGGCCAGACCACTGTGTTGTGTCCTTGAGCAAGTCACTTTACCCGACTTTGTTCCAGTCGACTCAGCTGTATTAGTTAGTACCAGTTCTACTGGGGGCTAAACTGCGATAGATTAGTATGCTGTCCAGGGGGAGTCAAGGACTTTCATCCGCTTAGCACTATAGAAACCGGAGATAAGCGCCGGCCTAATGAGCCACTTAGACTCGAGAAAGGGTTTAACTTCTATCGACATTAACAAACCGTTTGGACAGTGTCCCTTCTTGAAGAGGCAATATTGCCCCTTTGGCCATTCCATATCATAGGAAGTTCCCCGCTCCTGAGTCTTCATACAAAACTTCTGATACATATCATTAGCCCATACCGGACCGGCAATGTGGAAGGGCTTTGACCACTTGTTACCAGCCCTCTTGTTCTCTGTGTCGTGGAAACGGTAGCCTTTGTGCCAGAGAAACCCAGACCCATTCTGGCAGCCGGAAGTAGGCATTGGCAGACCGTATGTCCCTAAAGGCCACGTGATTGGAATTTGGAGATTTGGTTCTGTAAAACAAAGCTGTGGTTAATTATTTAGCCTTACCTCAGCTCACTTCATATCTTCCCATCCCAGTACAGGATTCAAAAAAACGTTCAGAAAATATGCCATGTCTTGTAGGCTGTTTAATGTAAACAACAATTTGGTTGGCTGGTTTTTGCATGAACAGATTGCACATAAGGCCCCTAAAAATTGTCCCGGTTAACGTTTGTCATCAAAATCTTCCAAAATTAAGTGCGGGAGGGCGATTTTCTTTTAGGTTTGATATTAGGAAAAAAATCTACACCACTAAGTTTTGATAAGGTCCATATTACTGTTCCACCTACTCTTTGATAACGGCCGTCAATCAAAATTGTTCACTCTGTTTATCATTTCGCAAAAGGGAAAAAAATTTCCAATTTTTCTTCACATATTTCTTTTGTTTAAAAAGTTTAAAAAGTCAATGCGCTAGCAAAAATAAGTGCGCGCGCTGATGATAAACCGAGATGTTTTTTAAGTTGGCCAAACTTTGTAGCAAGAACATAAACTGATGCTTCTCGTCTCTTAATTGAAGTCAATTTGAGGTGATTAAATCAGGTTTATGTCAGATCTTACAAGCAGCTATCCATTTTGTAATTCCTCCTTTAATGAATCACTTCATCCTAAATTGCAATTGAAAATAAAATCGAAGCTATTTTGAACCCAGCCAGTATCAGAACAATAGAATCGGCAGCGTTTTATTAAGTTGGAAACCTTCAGTTGTTCAGGATGAGAAATAGTGAGAACATAAAACAAATATCTTATATATATATAAACAAATCTGCAACACTATACCTATTTATAATAACATGGACTTACTGTCTAACTTGTTTTTAGTTTGTTCCTCATTCGGTTCAACGTATTTCATTTCCCTTATCAGCAGGATAATTTTAGGTTCTTGCACTCGGATTTTTACTTTTTATCGAACTCGTAACTTGACAGTTATCTCCGCTAATTCAATGAATACAAACCAGTTGGTGGAACTGCTTTCTTCCATTCTGCATAACTACGGAGAGCTTTAATCAAATTGGCTCGCCTGGCGTCAAGTGAGCAACATAGCGGTGAACGATGACCATTGGGGGAGGAGCAGTCGTTTCCCAAGGCTTCAAAATACAAAGGATTCAACGCTTCTTCTATGGAGAGGAGTTTGAGGGCGATAGGTTCCGGCAGTCCATCTCCACCTGATTGGAAAGTTACTTTGTTCTCACCAAATTTTGTGTTGCTGCTCATAGACTCCTGAAAAAGGCTGAAATCGACCTTCAATGAGCCCTTGAATCCTTTGTACGATCCAGATGCGGACACTGAAGATTCCACCTTCAACCAAAAGAATAGGTATGTTAGTCAGTGAGATCCCCAAACCCCCTTCTCCCCTCCTCGAACCCCGGGATAAAGTATCGCTTTTCTTCTCATATTCTTTAAAAAAACTTAAAAGAACTTTAAGGGGACCAATTAGATCCATTTTGAATCTCAAGGGGTTAAAGTGAAAACTTTTTATCACTTCAGTGGAGAGACCTTTCTAAACGAGAAACAGCGTTGAAAATGTTTTGTCAAAATCAGTTTTATGGTTCTCGAGATATCAACGTTTGAACTGATGACGTCACGAGTGGTTCAGACAAGTTTGCATTTCTTTAAAACCTGCTGCCAATCCATAACCTTTGGATGAGTTTATGCCTAACTTGGGATGATGATGTATCGCGGGGTAAATAAACCATCAATGAATCTAAGGCCTCAGCCGGTTATGGATTGGCAGCAGACTTTAAAAAATTGAAAATTGTCAAAACCACTTGTGACGTCATCAGTTGAAAACCATATAAGAACCATATAAGATTTTGACAAAAAAAAAAAGTTCACCGATATTTCTCACTTAGAAGGTATGTCAACTAAAGTACTAAAATCTTTCACTTAATATGCACTTTAAGTGCAGCGAGCGGATGAAACCACTGGCGTTCACCTTTTCAGCCCCAGCAAGTTTTTCAGTATGTAACTTCTCCTTACTTATACAACATAAACATTAGATATGAGAAAATGGGAATTGAGTATCGAACATAGCCAATTCGATGATAAAATGAAGTTTTCTCCTAAACTGGTAACAATAAAAGTGTAGGCTCGGGTTGAGAGAATTTAGAAATACGCCATTTGGCTGAAAGGGTCAAATGAGGTTGATTTTTCCTTTGAAAGTTGTTGCGGCCTCAAAGGAAGGAACTACTACAGAAAATCCTGGATGACTTACGTTATTTATTGCGTACTTCGTGAAGTCAGTGAGGGAGCTCTTGTATCGTTCCACTTTCTTCTTACCAAGTTCGGCCTCTAAAACTATGTGCTATAGAGAAAAACATGAAACACGGTCCACTTTGCACTCGAAATCAATGTATTGGCCAGTGTAAGTACGTTTTTAGGGCATGTTCTCAAGGGAAAGGATGTATATATAGTTATGGGGTAGAGCCTTTAAAGACAAGGGCACAGTCTCCCTTAAATCAAAAGATAGCGTTTTTCTCATAATCAATCAAACACCACCCCACTTTCCCAGACTAGCCATCCTAATTTTTGGTTTTACGTGGGCTCGTGAAAACAAAAGTTCCCCTTTGTACCCTACTTGTGGGGTACTCCCAACATACAAACTTTGTACACTCTACGCGAGTTATTTACAATCAATCATAGACAATATTGATACACTTTGTTTCGTGAGCCACTCACTGTTCCCCAACGTTCGAGAAACCACATGTAGTCATTGGCGGTGTAGTTAGAGGGCAGAGAACATACTGCCACGGCGAACTCGTTTGACACTGGGAATCTCTTGTTACCCGCCAAGTCGTACTGATACCGTGCCCGCCCTCTGTTGCACACCGTCTTCTCCTCGTAGAATACGTTATGAAACTTGCTGGTTTCTTTCTTGACTTGTGCATAACCTTCGAAAAAATATAAAAATGTTAAAAAGTTAAAAACGCTCAAAAGTTAACAAGACTAATTACGGACGTTTAAGACAAACTTTCGCCTCAGCAAGGTTATAATGAAGTTAATCTAAAGGCGTTTCGCTTTTAGGAATGATATTTTAAGTCTCGAAGGAACCTGTGTGTAGCAATGGTCTCTAGAATGCACTTAATAGATCAAAATAATCTTAGTGTTGTTGTATGTTTAGGCCTATTCCGGGTCCTTAAGTTGCTTTAGGTCGCCTTAAATCGCACTAATTCGCAGTCATTTTTCACCCCATTTTCCTTAAATCGCCTTAAGTTGCACTAAATCGCACTAAGTCGCAGTCATTTTTCACCCCAATTTCCTCTAAATCGCCTTAAGTTGCCTTAAATCGCACCTTTGCACCCCATTTTTTTTTCTTAAATCGCCTTAAGTTACCTTAAATCGCAATAAGTCGCTCTAAATCGCGGCGACTTAATTAAGGACCCGGAGTAGGCCTGTGTTTGGTAGTGCTATATGTTCGTTAATAGAATTGTCATCCCGCATGGAGTGCATAATTGGAGAACGAGATTTTATGCCCGACCACAAACCACACTTTTTTAGATAAAAGTTTGTTCAAATTATTAAAGCATTTCAAACAAGTCGCGATCTTTGTTTTTGAAAATCTATTTTCAAAATACCATCAAGCCAAACTACTACGTCAGATGAACGAAGAAGTTAAAAACTTATCAAGACAATAATTACTAATCCTGACGGCATTAGGCTACCTTGTCCCTTTGCTTTTTTCCTTTACCGTTTTGGCTTAAAACACGCGGTTTTTCAATAACAAACTCCCCGTTTCTGGCTTTTTAAAACAAACGATATGCGAACACTGATCTATTGCACACAATCCACCATGCAAGATACGTCTTTTTTGAAAAATTGTTAAGACTTTCTTAATAGATTTATATTTTTGCCGTTACTTTAGTGTAGCCGTTTTTATCATTAAATTACGTAAACTAATTTAAGGTATGTTGAAATACGAAGTGTTTGCTTTTTCGTTTTCTAAAACGTGGGCAACTTTTTAGAAATAGGTTGTTAATAGATAGAATAAGGCACTTTTAAAACTGTAAGTTGAGGAAGCTTTTAGTTGAGAAAGTTTAATAAACCACCAATAATCAAAACTTATGTCCGAAATTTATATCCACAAAATACTCGTTTTGCTTATTTAGTATTGTCTCTTGAAAATTGACTTTGTTAGCTGTGTTGTACTTACGCGAACTCAGAGTAAAGGCGAAGTTGAAGATAATGGCGTTAAATCCACCTTAAAATGTAACAAAAAGCATTTCATTTGAGGTCATCTCTTTCACTAAGCTGAAGTAGTCAAAAAACAAAACAAGTTTTACAATCTAATTTAAATTAAGCCGAGGGCCTATTTCGTACTTATTTAATTGCAGAACTTCGGCCGCAGCGGCTGTAAATATCCGTCCGTTAATTGAACCCAGGACTTCCGCAGCTTATCAACTGTGTTCAACCAGGCGTTGGGGTTACCGAGCGACCAACAGTCACCAGTTCCCACGCCAAATAATCATTTTTCAGTTATATACTTCGGTTGTAAATAACAAACGTTGCGTGGAGACTGGTGCTGGTCGCCGAAAATTAAAACATTAAAAACGCAACAAGGAACACGCTCTGTGGGGAATTGTCACTCGCTTGGTTTTTCAACTACAAAGTTCACGCAGTGTTTAACAACACTAATAGATTTGATTTCCTGCTTCAAATCGATTACCTCCTTATTTCCACAATGACCATGCCACGAGTATGCGTACTTTAAGGTTGTTGTATAAGCCATAATATCTCGTTCCCAGAGCCCTCGTTCCTTACATGGCTGGCCATGCCATATGCAACGTGGGCTCTGGGAACGAGGTTGGAGCCACAGTCAATCAAGTCAAATCGCGCATTAACATTTATTAAAACAAAGTACATTTACCCGGTTCTAATATGGAAACCACGAGCTTGATTCACTTACCACTTGCCGAAACATCGTTTGTTAGTTTCCTCTGGTAGCTCTTTTCTCCCGCGAAAGTCTCTTTTTTGTGCGTGGTAACACACGAGTCCCGCGGGGCAAACACGACTTGATCGGGAACGACATATTTCCTGTCCACTGATAGTTTACCCAGTTTGTGTGTAAGCTACGAGGTTTTGCAAAACACTAGTATCAGATTTGTAAAAGCGGCATTCATTAAGTAGAATCTGAGCTTGAATCTTCTATCAACTGCCTATAGAAACTCAGAGAGCGAGTGTTCTAATTGTTTTAGTAGAAACCTCTCGAGAACGAACAACAGAACTACAGCAAAATTGTAATAAATAAAGTTTTAATTGCTTCATTGATGTAAACAGTATATGTGTGCTGGTGTGTTCGGCAATATTTCGAGTGAAATGTGTTAAAGTATGAAATTGATGCTTCAAATGTATTATTTCTTTCTATACCTTCGAGAGGTTTAACACCATACTTTGTTGTTGCCTTCGTTTTATCTGGAATTGTTTTGTCGATTAGAAGCTTCAAATCGTTCTAAGGAATGACTGAAAATCGTAAAGTGTAGAAGCCATTAATTTGATCTCTATCTATCACGCGAGCTCAGTTGTTCACAGCCCGGTTAGCACCAACCCCGGGTTAAACTACAAACCTACATTCTTGTTACCGACCTTACAGAGACAAATTTGAGCTGTGACTTTGGAATTGACAACTTCATGAAAACTTAAACGGTGTTTCAAACGAACCGTAAACCTTACCTTAGAGATTAAATTGTTGCTTGAATTTTTGGCTTTAATACCCAGGGTTAAAGTTAGCCAGCCTTTGAACAACCCAGCCCTGATGAGTGGCTTAACCCAGGGTTAAAGTTAACCAGCCTTTGAACAACCCAGCCCTGATGAGTGGCTTAACCCAGGGTTAAAGTTAGCCAACCTTTGAACAACGCAGCAGAGATGAGTGGCTTAACCCAGGGTTAAAGTTAACCAGCCTTTGAACTCGCTATGTAACAACAAATTACGTTAAGTAATGGTAAAAAGTATGACAAAAGAGACAGAAAAAAAGATTATCAAGATTATCTTTATCGGTACAAACGAGAGATCGTTAAGTAGCCATAACTTGTTCCAAGTGCTTTCTACCAGACTTGGTTCTTGGTTCTTGGTTTATTACTCCTAAAAATAGCAGTTACGCTAATACTAGGAGGTAGACTTGTAAAAGTTTTTTGTAACACTCGTTTTTCATCAAAGTGGTAGTTCTTAGTTTTAGTGCTCCTCTGCGTCCTATAGTGCGTCCTCTTTATTGACTTTAACGCTTGATTCGCAAATTACTTTACAGATCAAATCAAATGTAACAGAAAAGTTTTCTTAAAGTGCAGAATACAGTTTCTGTTTCCTTTACGTTTGCTTTCAACTATGATACGTATTGAAATTAAAACGTACCAATATTGACAAATATAAGGCTTTTAGTGGTCCGTATTAATTCGCATGAAATGTTTAAACAGCTTATTGACTTAAACGCTAATTTGGAGAAACAGTTGAGGCGAAATCCACCCGACTGTTTACCTTAACAATGCAGTCACGCTTAAAACATTTAAAGTATCTAAGAGAAAAACTCCAAAGTGAATTATCATTTAACTCTGAACACACTATTTTACATCGAGGAAGAACAGTTAGTCCGAAACGTTAGTATATTCATCTTACGATGTTAAGCTTAACAATTTTGATAAATTTTTTGCTCGATACGCCTACGCAGCCCTCAATTTTAACGCGATGGATAAATTACTTTAAATGAGATCAGGTTTTGGTCCTAAAACCACATTTATTGATTTAAAAAGATCTAAATAATCTCACTCACTTCCAAAGTTTATGCAAAGAAAAGGAGAAGGGAAAACATTTTTACCTATCCTACCTGGAATATTTTTCTTGTAAAGAGTAGTCCCGGGTCAATTCCCCCGTTGGCCAACTCTCCACCCTCCGGGTTTCCCCTGAGGAGATTGTAGCCAACCCCGAGGAAATGAAGCCCCTTGGGGGAGGGGAGCTGACAATCCGATTCTTTCAACAGCAGCAGCAAAAACCAGGGAACCAGCCACATGTTGTATCGTTCTTCTGAGATTCGACCTTAAACTTTTACAATATATCCTCAGATTATCTCTTTTTATCTTTGCCATTGCCTCAAACTATACTCCGTACAGTATACTTGCCTTAAAGTTCCTTACAATGTACGTGTACTGCAATACAGTAAATTCTTTCGATTTGAATCACACATAGAAATTAGAATGTGGCTCAATTCGAAAAATTAGGAGCAGTTAGACTCGGCCAAATTTTCTGGTTCTTATTTAAAAAAGCGTGTATAGTAGTTAACAAAAAGGTATAAGCTAGGAAACTTTAAGTTTACACGCTTTTTTTTAAAGAACCAGTAAATTTGGTCGTGGCTCATTGTTCTTAATTTTTTAGGCGATTTGAGCCTCAAATTGTTCTTAAAATGTTCTCATTTCTATGTATATTTAAATCGAAGAAAAGTGTTGCATTGTTTATGACTGTATTGGAAAACGAATTTGTTCAATTTATCCCTGCGAATTTATCGTGGATTCGCCGGCATTTTCCAGTGATTATAAACTGCGAAGCATTTCTTGTTTATTCTTTAATGTTCAGTTTAAGATCAAAGTTCAGTAAAGGTTTAAAAAAAAAAGCTATCGAGCCCTGAGCCTCAGCTTGTTCTTAAATTGTTCTTAAATTTTGGCCAATCTGAGCCTCGTTGTTCTTAAAAAGTTGTTCTTATAAAAAAAGTGTCTAACCCTTCTTACAGTCCTATTCTGAATTAGTTCTTTTTTACAAAAACTGCTCGGTACGTCGGCGAGTACATTAGCTAATTTTTCAACAACTTAAGAAATTGATACTTTTTACCTTCGCCAGTTTTGAGAAACTGAAAATGTTTGGTCTAAACATATAGAAAGAAAAAGAGTCTCGGTTGCATATTCTACCGAGGCTATATAGTGGCCATGTTTTCATTGAACAACTTTGGGAGAATTTTACTTCTTATTTTTTGTTGTTCGCTTTGTTTGACCAGTTCTCCTTTTTTTAGTAGCAAATCTGTTAATTGTTATTTGAAGTAGAAATTAAATGCTGATAACTGGCTGGGACTGAAAGAGTTTGAGAGTAAAGCATGTTGAAATCTTAAAATCTTTCCTCGTCATCCGAAAACCACGTCAGCAACATTCATATTCTAACCGCTTTACAAACTCATACGAATATACCCCCGTACTTAATTGGTATTTGGTGAGCTAACGTCTTTGGCTAACAAACTTACTTTGATACGGATCTGCTAATTTTGCCTTTTTCTCGGGATTGTGGGATACTTTCGGAGAAGGACAATAAAGGTGTATTCATATACAGGCGCAACTTGCGAAATCTAAATCGCACAAGCTGTTGAATTTTAAGCTCAACTAAAAGTTGGCTTATAGTTTGAGCAGTTCAAGTTCGATTCCTCTATGAAAAAATAGTTCTTCGTTGATTGGAGAAGCGTGAACGTTTTGAGACGGTGTACTGTAATTTACTTCAACGGAAAGCTAATCGCGATACGTTCTGTTTCTCTCGACTCTCTTTTAAAGAAGTTCTATTGTTAGCACAGAGTTGGTTTAGCTACCCATTTAAGTCCAACGACCAACGCTTTTGAACCTGTTTTCTCCAAAATTAAGACTTCAGCGAAATGAAATACAAAGCCTCAAATTAAGTCTTGATAACTTTGCAATAATTCCAAGTAATTCAGAAAAAATTTTTCTTACCTCCGATTCAAGGCGGCTTATACAAGGTGATGTTCGGCAACTGATAAAACCAGAGTTAAAATGACCAACTAGGATTCAGATGAAACGGTTTTAGATCAAGTACCGTCCGGTGTTAATTGACTGCATTTGAAACTGTTTACCGACACTATAAAGAAATCATCAAACAGTAACTTACTGTGTAAATGGCGGCTTGCTTTGTTCGACTCACCTGCCGAAACACGCCACAAAAAACTAAACCTCCTCCGGTCAAATAGACACAGATAACGGGGCAAAGAAAAGGTTTCGAAACAAATTAGTAAAGATAAATGCATGTTTTTGGAAACCTTTTGACACACTCTTAAAAGTTTGTTTTTTGAACTGAGCTGAGCGCGCAGGACACAACCCCTCGGGGATCACAACGTAGGATGAGGATCCCTGGGCCCGACTTCTTTCTTCACTCGAGTGTGTTTCTTTGCCTCTACAACCTTTGACAGACTTTTAGTACAAACAAACACAAGTTACGAATGGTAATGGAAAGATTTTCAAACGAATTAGTTGAGATAAACACATTTTTAACTTTCGCCAACAGATTCGTTCAAAAAGTTTAACTTCTGGCTAAGTGGGCCCTCGAATCAATCAGAAATCACAATAATGACAGACGAACCAATCAGAGATCTTAACGATGGAACGCGAACCAATCGGAGATCACGGTAATGGCAACATCGTAGACTGTGACTTTCTCTATCAGAACCCTTAAAATTCTAGCCGAGGGTTGTTCTTAAGTTTTTTTACAATTTGAGCTTTAATTGTTCTTAAACTATGCTTCAGTATTCTCGTTTCCATCATTGTTTTATTGCTAAACATTACTATAAAGTTAATTTTATTTCTACAAGCACAGGTTTGTCATTGAAAACGCAGTAACAAACTTAGTAAAGCTGATCGGTAACGCTAGGCTAGCTTGTGATTAAAAACTCCTTAAAAGCTAAATGTTTTCGACTAAAAACTGTCATCGTCATGCAGGAGTGATACAGAAATTCCCGCAGTGAGCATAGTTATAATGCTTTAAGTTATTCCCGTAAGGAACAGTTGTGCAATTTGAAGCAATATACTTGTTTTTTAAGTGATGGGGTCTTTTGCTTGATGAAAAGGCCTTTAGCTATTTTTGACATAATTATATATGGGAGCAATCAGTTTCTACGAGAAAGGATGTGATAGCAGAACTAGGAATCTTTTAAAGTTTTTTAAGAGTTTTGCGGCGTAAAATCTCGTTTGTCTGGCAGAACGGTAACTGATTAGAATTATTTTGCTTGTCGTCAAGCCATCAAGTCTGGCTGTCGTCTTTTTGTCGTCGGTTGAAATTGTCGATGGATTATGTCGGTATCTTCTGGAACCAAAGAAGAAATTATTTGACTTTTAGACCTACGCACAGGTCTCCGACAATGCACTTTCGCTTCCATTTTGTTGAGAGTTGAGGTTGGCAGCTTTCGGGGTTTTGGTATATTCTTTAGTTGTCGTGAAGGCTGTGTCCAAGAAATGATCTTCAAAAGAAAATATTCAGACGCAAGCTTTTCCCAACGTTTTATTTATACTGCTTGGTAACGTGGCAAGAATGTCGAGCTAGGTGAGTAGTTTAATTTCGTGAGGATCTCTAAGCCAAAGCCATTTTTTCTCTAATAGCTTCCAATCAAGTACTAGTGTGTGTCTCTTCTTCTAGACAGTGTTCAGCACATTCAAGATTCAGAAAAAACGTTTCGGACGGACCATTCCAGTATCTCGTTATCAGCGGGTCTAAAGGAGTTTTGTTGTGAACCAAAAGAACCCCACAGCCCAAAGGACTTTCTTCTGGATTTTAGCAGCTACCACACGATTAGGCTTATGATTACTCAGATATAATGAGTGTACTGTTTTTCCCCCCATTGAAATGTTTGGAAAAACTGCATATATATGTCACTAACCCCTCGGTAAGGTTTGTAAAGCCACGTTTTTTAACTGTTTTTTTTTTACTAGACTAAGAGTGTGAAAAGTGTATTTGTTAATCATTTTGTTAATGAAAAAGAGACGCTATGAAAAGTAGTTTTTAAGTCTTTATTGATAAGCTTGTAAGCCATGATTGTGTCCGATCTTTATTTAAGACTTGTGTTACAGACCATAAAATAATTCCAGTCTCAATTATCTTCTAACAATTCTTTTGAGACCTAAGTACAAATATCGTAAAGAATTATTGCGACATCCTTTTTCAAGTTTTCCATGCTTGTCGCATGTACGACATTTTGTTCTTCCTCCATGGCGATTTCTTTCAACTCCTGGTTATCAATTTTGTTACCAATGCCAACAGCAATAACCTTCACTCCCTTTTGCTGTGGAATAAGTGCACATTCACCATTATCACAAAACATCTGTTTGACGATAGCTGTTTGTATATTTTAGGCCAATTAACTGATCTAGTGTTTGGTTGTTGGTTAGTGTGTCTTAAGTTTAGTACACAAACGATGCTTTTAAGGAAAACATTTAATGATGATAATGATAAAAATAAAAATGAAACAAGAAACAAGGAGTTTTAAATCAGGTGTCTCGAATTATGTAAAAAAACCACTTCACTTGGAGCTTCATGGTATTGATAATGATGATGATGATGATGATGATGATGACGGTATACTAATGATGATAATTTTGATAACCATGATGATGGTGATGATGATGATGATGACGGTATACTGATGATGATAACTATGACAATCGTGATAATGTTGGTATGCTGATGATGATAATTTTGATAATCATGATGATGATGGTGATGATGATGATGTTGGTGATGGTGATAATTATGATGATGTTAATGATGGTTTACTGATGATGATAATTATGACAATCGTGATAATGTTGGTATGCTGATGATGATAATTTTGATAATCATGATAATCATGATGATGATGGTGATGATGGTGATGATGATGATGTTGGTGATGATGATGATAATTATGATGATGTTAATGATGGTATACTGATGATGATAATTTTGATAATCATGAAGATGATGGTGATGATTATGATGTTGATGATGTAGTATACTGATGATGATAATTATGATTATCATGATGATGGTATACTAATGATGATAATTTTGATAATAATGATGATGGTGGTGATGATGATGATGATGATATTGATAATGATAATTAAAATTATAGTGGTGATGATACTGCCATAACGATGATGATAACGATAAAAAATAAAGATGATGATAATGGTAACAGTGATTATAATTATAGTTGATCCTTAGTACAGCTGAGCCACTTAGGGAAGAAGTCAAAACAATGGTATTTTTAAGGAGCCCAGCTTTGTCGGGGGAGGTGGTGGGTGGCGGCACATATCCCCTACCCCATCCCTCCCCACTTTTTCAGAGCTCAATTTCTCAAGACCTGATTTAGGGGTATTGGTTTTTATTGTATTATGGACTCCTCTCTCCGCAAAGAAGGCGTTGTTGCAAGCACTTTATCCATATCTGTTTTATTGAATATCATATTTGCTCCTGAAATTCAGCATTTTTGAAAAAAAGCGGTGGGTCGCGGCACACAATACCCCACCCCCTAAATTGGGTTCCAAGGAAGTACCATTGTTTTGACCTTTTCCCTTATTACTAGCCACAATCACTCACGTACCTTCAACGGCTTCAGCACCTGAGAATAAGGAGCACTGGCTGGGTCCGTCCTCCCATCAGTGACCACCAGTATCACGTCATGCGCAGTAGGTCGCTCCCCATTGTTCTTTTTGTATATAAGCTCACTGGCGAGGCGGAGGGCTCTGTCGGTTCGAGTCGGACCGCCTGTATAGCGCATACCGGTTATCCTGGCTTTTAAACTCGCCTGTCTCTGGCATCTGTACATGCAAGCACAAGCATTCTAAATTGATAACATTGTGTTTAGAATAAGAACTAACTAAAAGAAACAGTGTTTCACCGTCATCTCGACCACATCATCAGGTAAGCCGGCGGAAAATTGTTTTTGTTCTTGGTTATCAATATCAACTCTTTTGTGTTTTATGTCGTTTTGTTTACTTCTTTCGCAAATGAAGACAATAGCGACATGTTATCGCATCTAGATCTCAGGATTTTTATACCAGGAATAAGAGCCATACTACAAATAACTTGTGAGTCTAACAGACGCCCTGTCATCTGAATGAATTCCAATGAACTCCAATAAGAGTCTTAATAATTTTTACGATATAAAGACAGCCAAACTGATACTGAAACTAGGCCTGAAAATGATTTGAACTATATCGAAATAAATAAAGGCATAGAAGACCCGACTTAACTATTATTATGGACATAAAGTATTAGTAGACAAGTTCCTCGGAGTAACCTTTGTACCTTTTTAAAAATTATCAGATCAGATCAGATTAAAGATTATTTGTTTGTTTGTTATTATTAGTGGTTAGTATTAGTGCTCTTGTGTTCCTCCTCTGTGGACCCGGATCGAATCCTGGGTTTTGCACGTGGTCTAAGATTTATCGCCGGATTTTGAGGCCTGATTCGGAGGGCTTTTGTACGCGTTCTCCGATTTACCTCCCTCCACAAAATCGTCTTTCACGCCGAGATCTGTGTGACTAAACGTAGGCCATTGGCTTGGGAGAATGGGCTACCAGCGTAACGACCGCCCCTGTTTAGTTTAGTGAGTTAGGGGCCATTCTGGCGCGTGTTGATCAGAGTCTTAAAATGACTAAGTAAAAGTGCTGCCTTTGCTCTAACATCTGCAAAGGGTTAGACCTTCACGTCTTCTCAGATAAGTGCGTTAAACCGTAGGCCCAGCCTCTTGGTCTCCTATTGGGCGACTTAAAAGGACCCGCAACACTTGTCGAAAAAGAGTAGGGGCAGTCTGCCGTGCGCGGGAGGCCCGGGATCTCTACTCAGAGTCCTAAATTGGCTGAGGAGAAGGTGCTTCCTTTGCTTTAACATTTGCAAACGGTTAGACCTTTGCGTCTTCTCGGTTAAGGACGTTGAACGGTAGGCCCTGTCTCTCGATCTCCTATGGGGGGATTTAAAATTCCCCACAAACGATTGTGGCCTGTCAACTACTAACTGAGAGCAACCCTGAATGAATATATTATATGTTAGCCGTATATAGTGAACAATCTAAAACCCTCGACACCAAACTCCACTGTATTAATTTGTAAACAGGAAATGAAAAGCCCTGATTGGGAACGCTTAGCTTTGTATTTGTATTTGTAACAACGATATAAATAAGAAGAGTTAGTAGAAATGTGGGTAGTCCGTATGGGTATTTAAAGGGATGCTTTGTAAAGATTAGTACTCATTCTAGTTTCAGCATCGCTTTAGACAAACTCTGCTTCATCGATCGTTAGATTTGAAACCTCAGCCCTCAGACTTTGCGGCACTGCAAGTGGTAATTATCACCAAGGTGGGGGTATACGTTCCTGTTTTCCACAATATGGTTTGGATTTTCGTATCATGCGGTGTCGTTACAAAGTGTTAATTACTGTACATATGTGTAAAGTATAGAAGATCACGTTTGTAAATGATGGGTTTCAATTGTATCAAATGTGTAATATGAACTGTGTAATTATGAGTACCTGTAGCAAAGACTAATTTATAAAGGCAAAATAAAACGGTACTGTGGTTCTTGCTGTTCCTATAGTCCCCTGTATCAATACAGTTGTAGTGTGTCTGAGTATACAGTCGAAGCAAAATCATAGCATATTCACCCACCTAACGGAGCGGAAGCTGCAGTACAAATTCGGGGAGCCGCTGTACGCAACAAGGGCGACGCGAGTTTGTGATGCGGAGACGGTGAAATGATCCATGAGACTGGAAAGGAAGTTCTTTGTCTGAGTGAACAAAGTCCAGCCAACACTTCCTGATCCATCCACAATGATTGTGAGATCCAAAGCGGCTTTGCAAGCTGCACAGATCAAATGGAGATAACATGCTTTAGTTCGCCAAAGATATTACAGTGTTGGTATGGGATATGTTTGACTAATGTAATAACATAAGATGTGTGATTTTAGTGATTGTGTAAAACATGTTTCGAGTTATGTGTGGAAATGAGGTATGTATGATTTTACTTTTTGTTTGATGCATTTTTTATTGCGTGCAGGGAAATAAAAGCCCAGCGAATTTATCGATTATTACTTGTTATCTGGTGTCGCTTTTGAAGTGAGGCTTTTGATTATTTCTTACTGGCACTCCAAAAACAGTAATGTTGTTCTTTCTTGAAAAGGTAAATTTTATAAATGAGGTGTCGTTGTTTAAATTGTTTTAACAACAAAGGCCCGAGCACGTCCTCCACTTTTGTATACTACAAAATGCGCCTTGACTAGAGATATCGAGAAAACTAATGGACGAATTTCGATTTCACATATGATAACCTTACGTGATATGGGCCCGGTGCAGGGGTGGTTGTTACATCTTCTCGATTGCACTGCCGGTCCAAGGTGGGTACAACCGCGGCCATCGCCGGTAGGGCGGGGATTGGTACAGAATCGCTCACGTGACTGAGTTCCTCCTCCACATCTCTTACTACACTTTTCCCAAGATGCCCATGGAGTGTATCCACCGTCTATATTTCCTGAACCTGTTATTTGAAAGTTAATTAAAATTGTTTTCAAATTAATCAAGGAGAACTCCAGAGCAACTCACCACAACCAAGATAATTACGGCTCGATAACGACCGGTTTTCCAAACTATTAACAAGACCAAATATAAATACGTAGGTTTATCTCCCATTTTCAGTGGCAGGGCCTCACTCGAATCTTTATGTTGTATTTACACATATGCCACTCAAGGACAACGATATTTGGTTAAAGACTGAATGTGTTAGATAAGAATGTTTTTCGTCTTCTGTGATTTTAGAGTTATCGTGATTCTTCTGTGATTTTAGAGTTAGTCTTCTGTGATCTAAGAGTTATCGTAAACATAAAACATTTATTACTCTAACGCAAATGTCATCTTCCTGCTTTAGTTGCGTTCCTATGGAATATAGTACCACTTGAAGCTCTTTTGCACTTTTAAAAAAAACTTGCAAACGAAATTAAACTTATCCTGGACTTATGCTAGGTTTAGAGAAGTCCGACAGAATGCTTTACAAGCCAACAAGACGAGGGTCACATAAGGAAAATGAACAAACATACCGCTCCCTTCTTCACAAGTAGCATCGTAGATTTGATCCACGTGCGTTTCCAAGTCACTGAAGTCCTTAGCATGAATTACGTTCCTTCGATTTCCCGAGGCTATCTCGAGTAGCTCATTGTCGTTAATGGCACTGCCGACACCAACTGCCAATATTTTAACATTTTTGGCCTATAGGAAAACAAAACATTCAGTTAATAACAACTTCAAAGTTAGGAGAGGAAAGTAATAGCAAATTAATTAACCAAGTAATTATGTAAAAGTGTTTTAATGATAAACTTTCGCACTTCAACGGAATGATGCACGCATGTACCCATGAATTTTTAGCATGGATTAAGGAGACTCTAAGGCACTAACTAACAACCCTGTGTGTGAATATCCCAAGTTCAAGATGATAACGTATGATTGTTAACATTATGCTGAAAAATGCTTTCGAAAACAAGTGTTGAAATGTTCACAAGCCAGTTTCCAACACAGTGGTTTTCGGGCTGTACGCCATTTCTTGTGTCTAATTTGATTCTTGATCATCAAACTTATACCTTCTACTCTCCCAAGCTTTATGCCACCCCCTAGAGCTGCATAAATCCTTTCTAGAGCCACTAACTAACAACTTGTGTGTGAATATCCCAAATTCAAGAGGATAACGTATGATTGTTAACGTTATGCTGAAAAATGCTTTTGAAAACAAGTGTTGAAATGTTTACAAGCCAGTTTCCAACACAGTGGTTTTCGGGCTGTACGCCATTTCTTGTGTCTAATTTGATTCTTGATCATTAAACTTATTTCTTCTACTCTCCCAAGGTTTATGCCACCTCCTAGAGCTGCATAAATCCTTTCTAGAGCCACTAACTAACAACCTGTGTGTGAATATCCCAAATTCAAGAGGATAACGTATGCTTGTTAACGTTATGCTGAAAAATGTCTTTGAAAATAAGTGTTGAAATGTTCACAAGCCAGTTTCCAACACAGTGGTTTTCGGGCTGTACGCTATTTTACGGAGGCAGCGTGGCTCAGTGGTTAGGGTGCCGGATTTGCATGCGGTTGTCCCGGGTTCAAATCCCACTCTGACCACTGACAGGGTTTGGCTTCCGTGATCCCAGAGTCAAACCCACCACGCTTGTAAATAGCCGACTGGTCTACCTCCAATCAGTTGGGATTCTTAACTGTGGTCGTGTTTGTTCGAAATTTTAACCATGACACTGAAAAGCCCCTTGGGGGAGTTGTCATTATGTAATTATTATTATTATTATTATTATTATTATTATTATTATCATTATTTCTTGTGTCTAATTTGATTCTTGATCATCAAACTTATACCTTCTACTCTCCCAAGGTTTATGCCACCCCCTAGAGCTGCATAAATCCTTTCTAGAACAAAGTTGCCCATTAGGCCGTCGTTTTTCCCCGGTTTCTGCATGTAGTGTTAAGCGGATGAGAGTCTTTTACTCCCCCTAGATAGAACACCAATTCGTCGCATGTTAGCCCCCAGCAGAGCTCGTACTCATTTATATAGCTGAGTTGACAGGCACAGCTCGGCTTTAGGACACAACCTTGTGGTCTGACCGGGGTTCGAACTCGCGACCCAAAGAAATTACAAGTCGCAGAAGCTAATCACTCGGACACTGTGCCGCCTAGCACACAAGTGTTCATTATATATAACAGAGCATCCTTTATGTATAACAGTGTTCATTATTTATATATCAGAGCATCCATTATATATAACAGTGTCCATTAATTACATGTAACAGAGTATCAATAATATATAGCAGAGTATCTATAATATATAACAGGGTATCCATTATGTATAACAAAGTGTCGCCTAAATACCTGTAATGGTTTGAGCACTACATCGTAAGGAACACTTCCGAGGCTCGTTCTACCATCAGTGAACACGATTAGTGCATTGGGTGCGTCTTGTCGATCCCCAGAAGCGGATACGAAGACTGCTTTATCAGCAACAATGAGTGCTCGATCGGTGCGCGTGGGTCCACCTCGATATCCCATGTTGATGATCTTGTCTTTAACTTTTTTCAAGTTATTGCATTTAGTTGATGAGAACATGCAGTACACGGCCGGGCTCAGACTGTATGAAATTAATCCGATGCGGGTGTGACTGGATGAAATCTGATAACGCTCGACGAGTCGTGCAACAAACTGCTTCAACTTGTTGAAGAGAAGACTCGACACACTACCAGAGCCGTCCATAATAATGCCGAGATCAAGCGGCCGCTTACAGGCTGGAAAGGGAAAAATTATTTTAGGGAAAAAACAGTTACTTAATGAATGCTAAACGGAGAAACTTCGTGTTTGAAGTTAACGAGATTCGCAAAAAACAACAAATATTTTTATCAGTGTTTTTCGATCATCTCTCCTATTTGTTGTTTTTAACAACGTGCTTTTATTTTTTGGTTGTAAATTGTGCTACTACTAGTACTGTATACACTTGGTTTTAATCTAAATATTCTTTTTTTCGTTTCTTCGGCTTCTATATATTGGTTATCCTCATCAAAGGTTGAGTGTCTACAAAGGGGAAGAGTTTAATGATATATAGGTTCATAGAAAACAACAACGAGAAATCTATATGTTCTAGTAGAAACCAACTAGATATTTATTTACTTGTTTTCGTGATACATATTTTTTGTTTGAAAACATGGGTAGTGTCTATCGCTCAATCAACAGCGAGTAGGCTGGCCAATCAGATTTCAGCATTTGTGATAGCGTACTAGTCGATTTCTAGAATATATTTTTTATATCGGAAAGTGCAACGTCCAATAATGTGTTGGGAAAGCAATGCTACTTACTTAACTTGTTTTCGTAATACGTGTTTTTTCGCTATTCTTACCGAGTTCACAAATGTATTGTTTGCAACAAGTATTATGGGTTCGAAATCATGATTTTGGAATGCACTTTTCTTCCATTTTGATCGAGTGTATTCATCATTTTCGTGCAAATATTTGTCGATGAGCACGCACTTTTACTGGATGAATCGAGTACCAAAAGATTTGCGACATGTATTAGCCATTTTAGTCAAATATCGCAACTTTTAAAGTTCAAAACTGCAGTGTTTCGTTCCTTCCTTCCTTCCGGCCTCCGTTCTCTTGTTCCCCCTGAAGTCTAGCCGGGTGCACCCCAACTTCCTGTCAATTTGGCTGGTGGGTACCCCCACCAGTCAACAGATTGTTTCTGCCCCTGAAGTCCAACCCGCATTTCCTTTAAAAATCACTTGGCAAGACAAGCGATCAAGCGATCAATTTGCTGTGACAAAACAGTAAGTTATTCAGTTTATTTTCCGTACTTTAACCTCAGAATTCGTATTGGTATCTTTGAAAATATGTCACTAAGTTTGTTGGCTTGCGGAACAATTCATCAAGGCGATCAACGATTTAGTTCGTTATCTCAAGGAAGAAAAGTATAAGTTAGACAAAAGTGGATATTCTGTAATGAAAATAGCTAGGACATCTTTGTAAACAATCGATCCAAACATAATACAAATTATACCACACCTGTACTCGACATCATTTACCTTGCCTTAGGAAACAACTTGTAAGTAATACCAGTAGTTTTGCTACTCGATGTCTCTTGCTCAATAGACAGTGAGTAGATCGGCCAAGCAGATTGCAGCATTCGTGATAGCATCCTAGTCTATTTCTAATAAGACATTTTGTAATGGAAACTGCAACGATTAAAAATCTGTTGGGAAAGCAAAGCTACTTACGTCCGCAGGGTTTTATCTCACACGCCATTACTTGACTGGCGGGTCCTAGGTGTGAGCAGTCTTTTCCATTCCCGTGAGGGGGTGGGTTTGTGCATGTTCTACTCCGCCTCTTCTCTCCCTTGCCACAGGGTTTGTTGCACTGCGACCACGATGACCACTTTGAGTATCCGCCATTAATGTTCTGAACTAAATGGAAGAGACAGAAAATGAAGTTTTCAGCTTTACAGAAGCAGAGAATCCTTTTTATACAACAGGAAATCCATTATATATAACAGATTATCCATTATGTACAGCAGAGTAACCATTATATATAACAGAGTATCCATTATACACAACAGAGTATCCATAATATATAGCAGATTATCCATAATATATAGCAGAGTACCCATATATATAACAGAGTATCTATTATATATACCAGAATATCATCAGAGATCTACCGTATTAATGTAAGGTGTCATCAGTGTGTGCTGCGACTCAAATCTAGGGAAAAATCGCAATAAAGTTTGTCCTTATAAAATTCACCGAAAAAGTTATCGTCCTCATAATTGCATGTCAGTATTATCCTCCTCCCAATTTCAAATTATATTAAGATCATTGAATGACCCGCCAGTGCGTATTCTTCGGCATTCTAACTACTTGTTCATTTCTCAGTACTTTTCCTGACAACAATGACACTCAACAACAAAAATTTAAATTATGACTCCAAGTGCGTACGGTTCAACGTCCTTATTCGAAAAGAAGCAAAGGTTTAACCGATTGAAGATGTTAAAGCAAAGGTAGCACCTTCTTCCAAGTTGTTTTAAGACCCTGAGTGAAAGTTTGGCATCGACACGACAGATTGGCACCCTACCATGGCCAACTGCATGGGCTAACCTGGCAGCGGTTAGAAACTTATTCAAAGGCTGAATTATTCCTTGAAATTGGCGACAAGGCATAGCTACTTTGTAACCGACATCGAGCATTTTACATTCTTACCAGTCTCGCAGTGTTTCCCAGTGAAGCCCTGTGGACACCTGCATTGGTACGATCACACTAATCCCAATTTCATTATCTTTTGACTGTTGAAACACGAAAGACTACAAAACAGTAGTACAGGGGCACAACCCACAAAATCAATTAAGACTTTTCAGTGTCTCAAAATTACATTCCAAAAGGAACAAAAACACCGTGTGTCAATTTGACAGACAGAAGCTTTTCGCAGATTAAGGCGGTAGTTGGTTGTTGATGACACTTAACAACCTTTTCTAGATTTCATTGTCAGAACTAACTCTTCAATATTGATTAAATTAGTGTTCCTTATTCGGTCTCTAGGTCAAGGGCAAACTAAATTGCTTTGTAGTGACTAAGTGACGATGGAAATATCTCTCGTGACATTAAGTGTCCTGGTTCGTTTTGTTACCTAACACATCTCTTTTTTCCACCCGATAAACTTTATATGTTTGCGCTACCGTGCAATATTGCTTGTGTTTGTTTTTAAACCGAGCAAATGTTGGCTACCTGCATTAAGTATGCAAGTGAGTGTAAAACATTACCTGTTTCACAATGTCTTCCAGTAAATCCCTTAGGACACTTGCACTGATATGAACCGTGACTGTTGACACAAGTTCCGCCGTTTCTGCAAGGGCTTGGTGAACATTCGTTTACATCTGGAGTAAAGAAATTAAAAGACAAAAATGTGATAGTTAAATGTTTTTCATTTACCTGACCAATGCACGGTAATAGTATTTTTAATGTACTCCCTAGAGGCGCCAAAACAAGACGAAACGGTAACAAATGAAACCTTAAAAACCATCATGGCCGCTATGATGTTAGGTAAAAACGGAGAACAAGATCTCTTATGTATTGTTGTTTTTGAGTACCGTATTTCAAATGATTACCTCAATGCAGTTACTTAAATATTCCCACAAATGGCATAAAAAGCAAATCCCTGATCTCTTTGACAACAACCTTTGATACGCCAGTGAGATACTTAATTACAATACAAGATATGCTGCTAAAGCTAGCGTTACGTTCTAGAACAAATTTTGGTAGGAAAACTGCTTCAGCTTTAGCAGTTGATATCCGGCAACAGATACCAAAACAAATGAAAGATTCAAACACATTTCGTTTTTCAAAACAAATCAAGAAATACCTTTTATCGAAAGAAATGAATTGTCCATACCGAGACGCCTTTAGTCTATTGTTCTAGTCTTTATGTGTATTTGTTTTTATGTTATTGGTTCATTTTCATGCCTACCTAAACTTGTTACATAACCAGACTAGCGTCTAGCTAGCTAGAAAACCTACAGTTTATTTAGACACTAGGCCTTTCCTAGATTGTCACAAATATTTAGTTTTACTTGATTCAATTAGTTTATATAATACTTGACCTAAATATACGTTTCTCTTTCTTTTCCCGTAAAAATTGGAAATGTGAATAAAATGTATTGTATTGTAATGATGTGTTGGCAATAAGCTACATCACTACAACAGAGTTCACACTAAATTCTAAGGACCTTGTGTGATTGCAAGTTTGTACTAAAAGAACATTTTTTCAATAATACGATGATACTTTTGTTTGTTCAGGAATATACCAAGAAACTGATCTTAAACAAAAGATGTCATAACGGAGTTTAATGCTAAAAATGGCAATAAACTTGGTTTTGATAGCAACAGCAAAACAAAAACAATGACAAGAAAAATAACAATAGATTTAAACATCTCTACAAAAAATTGATACTCGTTCAATCTTGAAAATACTTTACTTAAATAAATATAAAAGCTATTGGTCAATTTATAAAACACTTAACCAAATTCAATTGACGCTAAAATTTTCTTACCAGTCTCGCAGTGTTTCCCAGTGAAGCCCTGTGGACACCTGCATTGGTACGATCCGTGACTGTTTTCACATGTTCCACCATTTCTGCATGGACTCTGCAAGCACTCGTCTACATCTAAAAAGCCACAAGTTTGGAGTTATACTTTACGTACCAGCTGGCCGTTTTGGGCGTAGTTAATATCATGCAAAGAGGTAATACAACTCTTATTCCATATCAAATAATAAGTTGTGTTCTTCATTTGCATATGATCCTGCATGAACTTACACTCGTTTCACAACCATATCTACACACTTAGTATTAAAAATGATAAGGTTTTCGAGGTTAGTATTTTAACTACCTGCTGTCTATGAGGCTTCATTTCCCAGCGGTTTAGCATTGGAATGTTGTCTCAGAAAGTGCGGGCTTAAATACGAGGTTCCAGTATAAAAGGATTACGCCCGATTTTTCGAGCCTTTTCATGAAATTTGAATAATTTTTTTTAACGTAATGACAGCCATTGATAAAGAAACAAGCCACTTTCAACAATTCAAGGTCCCTTCCACCATAATCGTAAAACAGTTTAATAGTAAGTGAAGTCATTGGCATAACACTGTTCTACTGGTAGGCGTACGTCGTGAAAGGCTGCTGATAAGAATTAAGATATACGAAATTTATCGCCAGAGCAAGTCGAAATTCGCGCCGTGCTTCGCAAGACCAAATTAGACAAACAACGTCGATCGAGGCCCGCATTTTTTCGTTGTTTTATTCCGTGAAACTTCGCTTCAGGAATTAAAACTCATAGTTGTAACACTAATAAAATTAACATCAGCCGAATACCGGGCATGGCAAAGCTAGGAAGCAAGAATGAGCCATACACAACTGTAGATTGTTTGCTATATTTTTAAACTGCAAAACTAATCTATATGCAAATAAAACGCCACACCTGGCAGAGAGCAGAGACCTTTGTAGATGTTAACTCGACGGCGGATGATTAACAACTGAACGTGTGAAACCCCTGGGCTCAGCCCTTTTATACTGGAACCTCGTGTTTAAGCTCTACTAAAGCGAAATTTTTCGACAAAGTTGGGTATTTGAAAGCGAAGCTCTGCACATTTTCTTACAACCACCATGGGAGAAATTATCCCGCAATCTTAACTATTGAAACTAACGTAATGAAGAAAAGTCTCAAATCACCTCCATCGCAGTTCTTCCCTGTGTATCCAGTAGGACATCTGCACCTGTATCCACCAATAGTATTCATACACGTTGCTCCGTTTTTACACGGGTTCGATGTCTGACATTCGTTGACGTCTAAGGGGTTAATAAACAAAGAAGGTAAAATATTGAAAAAATAACAAAGCAAACAATTTGTGTCAGCGTTTTCTGCTTGTACATGTTTTTAATCAAAAGGATGTTGACAAGCAATAAGAGAGTAACTGAGTGTAAAACATTACCAGTTTCACAATGTCTTCCAGTAAACCCTTTAGCACACTTGCACTGATATGAACCGTGGCTGTTTACACAAGTTCCACCGTTTCTGCAGGGGCTCGTTGAACATTCGTTTACATCTGGAGACAAACAAAATTCACTAATTGCAAGCTAAATTACTTTAGCGGAGCATCCATTATTTAATTAAATGTTATGATTACGAGCTCACACTAAAACATTTTACTTAGCAAAAAAGCGGTAAGAAACGCCTCACTTTTAAAAAAGTGAAATTTATTTCTTATAGCTAGAGGTTGCTAACAATGCTAAATTTTGGTGGCAATGACAATGTATGAATAATATTAACAACATAGATAGTAGGAAGAAAGTCATAACACCAATACAAAAAATCGATGTTCGGGCGTTTAATCGTCAAAACTAATAGATCGATAAATATTTATACTATTGATTGATTTATAAGCGTTTAAACTATGGTCAATTGACACTAGTTTTTTACATTCTTACCAGTCTCGCAGTGTTTCCCAGTGAAGCCCTGTGGACATTTGCATTGGTACGATCCGTGACTGTTCTCACATGTTCCACCATTTCTGCATGGGCTCTGTGAGCACTCGTCTACATCTGAAAAGCGACACGGTTGGGATTAGTACGTATACATTGCCGCCGTCTTGGGCTTAATTATTACTTGAAAATTGCGGGCTCAAATCCGACTGAGAGGGAAACTTTTCAACAAAGTTGGATGTCTGAAAATGAAGTTGTATGCTTTGTTTGCATAATCGATCCATGGAGCAACCTTTAACAACTTTCGAAATTAAACTATGAAGAAAACATTTTGAAAATGTCTTTTACCTCCATCGCAGTTCTTCCCTGTGTAACCAGTAGGACATCTGCACCTGTATCCACCAATAGTATTTATACACGTTGCTCCGTTTTTACACGGTTTCGATGTCTGACACTCGTTGACGTCTGAGGGATTAACAAACATGTGTAAAATGTGGAAAAAACAATTAAGCAAACAAATTGTGTCATCGGTATGATGTTTGTATTTATTTGTTTTTTTATCAGATGGATTTTGACAAACTGTTAGACAGTAACTGAGTGTAAAATATTACCTGTTTCACAATGTCTTCCAGTAAATCCTTTAGCACACTTGCATTGATATGAGCCGTGACTGTTGACACAAGTTCCACCGTTTCTGCAGGGGCTCGTTGAACATTCGTTTACATCTGGAGACAAGAAAAGATAAAATTGATTAATTCCAATTTACTGGCTTGGACGAGTACACTAGTAATATAATATCTGTGTGTATTGTGGCTTTACGTGCACAGTAAGTATGAAGCAATTCAAAATTTTACGTAAGCCAGATGAGTTCAATTACCACAAAACAGTCTAAATCTAGAGTTGTAGCGATGTTCAAACATTCACTTTTAAAACATATTTTTGAGTTAACAACTTTGATTCAGTCTTTCGAAAACGTTCGTGCTGGAAACTGAAGAGTAAAGTTATCCTTAAGGATTCGCCAGGGGCGAAAATTGGGTCAACGCTTATTTTTTCTTGATAATAATGTTAATGATGAAAATTACCTTGTGTAATCTAGATACTCTGATTATAATAAAGTGTGTTATTATTAATATTATTATTGTTATTATTATTATTATTATTATGATAAGACGAAGGTAATGATAACGACATTGAAAGAATCCAAAACTATATAGTTATGATAAAATAATGAATAACAATCGGAAATAAAAGATCTCTAAAAAAGATTTTAACGTTAAAGCAGTCCTTCAAATTACCAGCAAACTATTAACTGTTTATAAAGGATTTAACAAAAATCCATAGGCATTAAGTTAGGGAATTCGTACCAGTCTCGCAGTGTTTCCCAATGAAGCCCTGTGGACACCTGCATTGGTACGATCCGTGACTGTTTTCACACGTTCCACCATTTCTGCATGGACTCTGTGAGCATTCGTCTACATCTAATAAACGATTCGATTAGAATAACAGTAAGTCAGTATTACGTTGCAGTTTTGGCGTAGCAATGACCAGGCAATAATGTTTCGTGAAGATAAAAAAAATTAGACTAATAGGCAAAAGATCTGAAAAACTCTCCACTCACCTCCATCGCAGTTCTTCCCTGTGTAACCAGTAGGACACATACACCTGTATCCACCAATAGTGTTTATGCAAGTTGCTCCATTTTTACACGGATTCGATATCTGACATTCGTTGACGTCTGAGTGGTTAACAAGATAGAAAAACGGAGAGTTCTTTATTCATCCATACTAACAACATTTTGCACTTGGTGTAAGAAAGTTCTTAAGTAAAGGTAAAGGTCTTGAATGATAAACATCTTATAGCTAATATACAGGGCCGTCGGCAGAAGAAGTTTTTATGTTAGAATAATTTTGAATTTAACACTGACCGCGCCTCAATGCTATGCTCGCAGACCCCTACCCCCCCCCCCGTCCCCTCCCAAAACAAATCACTTTCGTTCCGACGGGGCTGATGTACGTACATAGCTATGTAAAAAAAGGTATTATCTTGGTGTGTGTTGAACCGTGCACGCATGTCTGTTAAAGGAAACGTACTGCTCCGATCATAAGAGGACCTTATCGACTATAAAACATTACCAGTTTCACAGTGTCTTCCAGTAAATCCTTTAGGACACTTGCACTGATATGAACCGTGACTGTTTACACAAGTTCCACCGTTTCTGCAGGGGCTCGGTGAACACTCGTTTACATCTGGAGACAAGAAAAAACAAAGTTGATTGATTCCAAACTACCGACTTGGAACAACACGACAGTAACACTAAGATCTATTATGTGTTATAGGTTTAAACACCTGGTAGTAGACAATTTTAGATTTTATTTTTAGCAAGGAGTTGAATTACCACAAAGCAGCGGTACTAAATCTAGGGCGCGGTTGCAAGCATTCATTTCAACATTTTGCTCAGATAAAACTTTCGTTCAAATGTTCAAAAATGTTTAACTTTTGACTTGAATGCTCAATGCCAACGCTGAAAACTGACAAAATTGCTTAGTTTTTTTTGTTTTTGCAATAACAATGATGACGAAAACTTCTTTGACAATAATAATTGACAATGACAATGGAATAAATGATAAACATAGTAACACTAGTTACAATGATGTTGATCAAAGACGAAAGACACCAAGTACCAATTTTAAAGAATATATAAAAATCTTAACATTGTTTCAATCCTTGAAATAACCAGCAAGGTGTGGATTAACTTATAAACTTTTCAGCCAAAATCAATAAGTGTTGAGTTTTTTTCATTCTTACCAGTCTCGCAGTGATTCCCAGTGAAGCCCTGTGGACATCTGCATTGGTACGATCCGTGACTGTTTTCACACGTTCCACCATTTCTGCATGGGCTCTGTGAGCACTCGTCTACATCTAAAAACGATACGCAGTTGGGGTTACGATACGCACCATGTCGCAACTTGGTGTAACAAGGAGCAGGCAAAGATAGTACATGAAGACAAGGCAAGACTTGCTCTGCTTCTCTACGTAAAAAAGTTAGAACTAACAAAGGAGTCTGAAAAAGTCTCAACTCACCTCCATCGCAGTTCTTCCCTGTGTAACCAGTAGGACATCTGCAACTGTACCCACCAATAGTATTTATGCACGTTGCTCCGTTTTTACACGGGTTCGATGTCTGGCACTCGTTGACGTCTGAGGTGTTAAAAAACCGTTAGGTGTGGTACAAAAATTACAAAGCCAACAAATTGTCTCAACGTATGTTGCTTGTGTATGTTGCGTATGATGACATGTAAGACAGAAACTAAGTGTAAAACGAAACGAATTATATTTTTACATTTCACAGTTTTACATTTATAGTACAAACAAAATCATTATGTTAGTACTATACCTAGCTGTAAATAGAGTGAAAATATATAGATTTCTGATCATAGGTATATGAGGACAGTTTGAAAATGTCTAGTGTCTAAAGTAACTATACGTTTTTTAGTTAGAAAAACATTACCAGTTTCACAGTGTCTTCCAGTAAACCCTTTAGGACACTTGCACTGATATGAACCGTGACTGTTGACACAAGTTCCACCGTTTCTACAGGGGCTCGGTGAACATTCGTTTACATCTGGAGACAAAAAGAACCGGTCATTTTAGAACTGCTTAACCTGGCCAATACACTATCAAAGTAAGATATCTTATGTATTGTGGAGTCACACTTATTCTAGGTCTGTGGCTTGAATACAAGTACTTGGACGTTTTACTGAGCAAAACCCTTGATATACTTCGTTCGTTTAGAATCGTTCAGCCGTTTGCTTAAAACTGAAACATAAGGTATCTAAATGGAATAAGTACTACGAACAGCCAACAATATTAATGCTTGCAATTGGTTTTATTAACATTAGGAAAAAGAGAAGGGAAAAAAAGAACAACGTTAACATAAAGAAATTTATAAAACACCCTTGTATCCCTTCGTTCATGCATTTTTTTAATACTACGAAACAAATAAATATATAAGCTATTGAATGAGTTAAAAAGTAGTTACTAAAGATCAAATTACACTGGGTTTTTTTTCATTCTTACCAGTCTCGCAGTGTTTCCCAGTGAAGCCCCGTGGACACCTGCATTGGTACGATCCGTGACTGTTTTCACACGTTCCACCATTTCTGCATGGGCTCTGTGAGCACTCGTCTACATCTGAAAAGCAACATTGTTGGGATTACTCTACGTACTAGTTGTTCGTTTCCTCGTATAGTTTCTATCATGCTAAGAGTCTCGATAACTGCCGGCTAAACTCCAACTGAGACGGAAACTTTTCGACGTCGTTGGATGTTTGAAAACAAGGTTCTACGCACTGTATTTACGTGATCGATCGCGCAGCTTTAACTCTTGAAGTAAACTTTCAAAAAATAATTTGAAATATCAAGTCTCCACTCGCCTCCATCGCAGTTCTTCCCTGTGTAACCAGTGGGACATCTGCACCTGTATCCACCAATAGTATTTATACACGTTGCTCCGTTTTTACACGGGTTCGATAACTGACACTCGTTGACATCTAAAGGGTTAATAAACAAAAAAGGTAAAATGTGGAAAAAACAATTAAGCAAAAAAATAGTATTATCGGTATGATGTTCGTATTTATTTGTTTTTTTATCAAATGGATTTTGGCAACCTGTTAGACAATAACTGTGGGTAAAATATTACCTGTTTCACAATGTTTTCCAGTAAATCCTTTAGAACACTTGCATTGATATGAACCGTGACTGTTGACGCAAGTTCCGCCGTTTCTGCAGGGGCTCGGTGAACATTCGTTTACATCTGGAGAAGCAGATTTCAGTTTCAGAACTGTCCTCATTGGTAGATTTTAGTAGCAAATAAAGTAATGAAATATAAAATTAATTGTAAAAATCTTTACGATTATGATAAAACATAAATTTTCAATACGTCCTGAATTAGCATAGGCTAGATACGCGCGATTTAAGAATAGGTTTACAGAATACCTAAATGTCTGTAAAGTTTCTAGTGTCCGGAGGAAGGCCATTGAAAAGAGTAGCAGCAGAGTGTTGAAAGTTCCTGTAGTAAAAGGAGTAACTAATTTTGGAGCTATGTTAGATTGGAGGTATTTGACAGGTTTACTTATTTCTAGTTTCAAGTAAGAAGGCCAGTTATTACAGTGTTTACAAAAAGAAATCTTCACGTCCACGAATTCTGGAAAAACTAAAAATCGATCATTTTTCTGCTAAGTTGTTAAAAGGTGATTGAATGATTCCTTGTAAAATTTCGAAGAAAATCACTTGTCTTTTGGCCTAGTTCTAAAACAACTGCCATCCCTGCGATCAGACATTTAATTCGATTCAGGCCAAAAGACGCGTGTTTTTTTTCGACATTTGACCGGCCTCATTCAATTATCTATAATAGTTGAAATCAGATTTTTTTTATATGAACAAGCGTTCCCCGTTTAAGTGAAGACCGCTCTGTTACTGAGGGTGTAGGAGGTGTTGCAGTGGAATATATAAATATAGATTAAAGGGGTATGTAGAAAATTACAACCTTTTCTTGCATTCTTACCAGTCTCGCAGTGTTTCCCAGTGAAGCCACGTGGACACTTGCATTGGTACGATCCGTGATTGTTTTCACACGTTCCACCATTTCTGCATGGACTCTGCGAGCACTCGTCTACATCTTAGAAAGATTATTTTAAACGTTTTAAGAAAGGTTTTAAATTCAAAGTTTTGATTCATCTATTGCTTATAGCATGATATCATTTGTTACAAAGAAATCAGAGCTGTACTAAGAGAATTTCTGTGCAACCTTAAGTTTGTGTAACTATCTTCAAACTCAACATTGGTTTTCTATGAGAAATTGCGTCAGGTGATTAGTGGTGAAGGTAAGAAAAGATGCATGCAGTGCTTTTGTCCAAATATGGTCTGGTGATTGTTTATTAATGTATAATAAGATGCGTAGTATTGGTCAGAATTGATCAGGTGGTTAGTAGTGGACGTATACCAAGAGGCGATGCTATTGGCCAGAACTGGTCAGGTGATTTGTGGCGGATGTATACAGTGGCGTAATACTATTGGTCTGAGTTGGTCAGGTGATTAGTTGTGGGTGTATAACAAGATGCGATGTTATTGGTCCGAGTTAATCAGGTGATTTGTGGTTGGTATACACAAAAAGTACACCAACACTAGGCGCGACTTTGATGGGATACTTTTTCCGGAATTTTACTAGTCAATTTGTTTTAAACGCTGTTCTTCTTAAAACCGGAAAATTGATTTAGCTCTGGTTTTTCTCAGCGACAAGCGCACAACTACGTCGCTTAAGCGTTTTTACGTAATTGCGTTTCAGATTTGCTAACTAGAGAAATAGGACAGTAAACCATCTCCTTTTTTTCATTCCTAAAACTTTCTAGCAAGCAAGATGCAGTTGTTAAAAGCAAGTAGGGAGAGCTTGAAACCTTCATTGCAGTTCTTCCCGGAGTAACCAGTGGGACATCTGCACCTGTAGCCACCGAGAACACTCATGCAAGTAGCGCCGTTTTTACAAGGGTTTCCAGTTTTACATACATCAATGGCTACAGAAAAATTATCAAAATCAGTTAAACCAGCAAACTCTTTAGGTTGTTTATCATAGCATTTCTTAAATTTGAATTCAAATGGCATCTGTCAACTAAAATAAAAAATAATGCCAAATAGTAGTTATGTGACTTGAGAGTTTAATGATTTTTTGTTCTTGAGGTTTTGTAAGTTTTGAAAACTGTAACAATAAGTTATCTAGATTTTTAATCAGTTTCATGTGTTATTCTTTGCTAAAATAAAGAAATTTTTATCATAAACTTAGGATAGCCTTTTTTATAAAAACGAAAAAACCTTCTAATTCAAATACTTTAGGGCAGAAACTTTCAGAACCTATCCATGTAATCAGAGTATTGATTGTATTGATTTTTTTTGTCCCATTTTGAGTGGCGAAATGTTCCTCTTTTGCACGTTTTAGCAATGTATTCATTCGATATTCTTTGACTTACTGGTCTCGCAATGTTTTCCAGTGAACCCCTGTGGACACTTGCACTGGTACGAACCGTAGGCCTCCTCACACGTCCCGCCATTCTGACAGGGACTTTGTGAACACTCCGCTACATCTGGTGTGGAAATAAAAACACTGCTCACTCCAAGTACTGCTTAATCAATAGAGATACTAATAAAGTTTTTTAAATAATCTAACAATGTTCAGTTCCTATTATTAGTACAAAAATTTTATTGAATTAAAGAATAAATTGAAGGGAATCTCTCGAAGTAGCCTGCAAGCCGGCTCTCCTGAAGCTAAGGGAAACGAGCGGCTGGCTTGCAGGCTACTCTCGAAGTCACATCAATGCTTAGTTAAAATGTTGTCTGTGCCCTACTGTGTTGGTAGAATGAGTAAAAACAGCCGCACAAAAACTTGAAAACTAAAAAAATGCGATTGAAAAGCAGAACTTTGTCTTTTTCTCAACCGGAAGTGTTTCTGCTTTGATGATACACGTGACCTATGACGTTGCCATGAGAACTCAAGTGCACAAGTTCGAAGGCCATGAGTGCGGGCTAAATCCGCCTTTCACGGCTTTGTTTGAGCAACCACCGGCCCTATACCGATGAACAATGATTGAAAACAGTTGAAAGTATTTCGCAAGCAAGTAACATAGCGCCGAATCTCATGTCTACGTCACTTCCGGCGATCGGACTTTTAATCGAGAGCGTTGACTTTTTATCGTTTTTGTGGCAAGTTGAACATCGTAAATAAAGCAAGACTTGTAAAAAGGTCATTTTATGGTAGAAATAACATTTTCCAGGGAACATTAGGATTCCCTTTAAAGGAAATAATCTTGCAAGAAGAAAGATTTGTTCAAAACCTTGTAAATGACATATAAATGATTCGACTATTTATAATTAACCATGATGACGGCTAAAGGTTTTAATACAATGCTTTGGAAATTAAACCTTAATTACCTCTGAAAGACTTACTAAAAACGCCATGTATGTCAATTTTGAAGTTTATAGATTCTTTCTTTGCCTTTTTTGCAAATTTAATTTCTTCGGGCGCTAGGAATTGTTGGTGAAAGGTTAGTTCGCCATGTTTATTGTATTAAACCGGGATAAAGGCATTAATCTCTGAAAACTTACTTTAATGTAAGTCTTGATAAATAATCTTGTAGACCATGAATGGAGAACCGGTTATTTGATAATTGTATAGTTCAAGCTAGTGAATCGTTTTATTGTTAAAATAACGACTAGACATTTCCACACATGTTTATAACTATCTGTTCCATAAGAAATGAACAATTAGTCTGTGCAGTTGAAATAATGATATCATGGGATGTCCATATACCCTTTTCGTGTTCAAGGTACCTCTAGTATAAAGTTCAGCGTGGAGGAACTCAATTTTAAAATGATTTTGAATAACACTTTTTCTTGCTGGGATTTATTTTGAGAATATTTCACTTCAGTTCGAGACAAAGGCTATGTAGCCAAGGGCGCCGACAATCTATTTTGTCAGCGGTAGCTTGAACACAAAAAGATCTGTTCTAATGGGTGGTTTACCTATGTTGCAATGCTTTCCAGAGTACCCAGCCGGACATTTACATCTGTATCCACCAATGGTGTTAATGCACGTGGCACCATTTTTGCACAAACCTGGTATTGTGCACTCATTGAGATCTGGGAAGAAACAAGAAATTGAAATCACAATAAATGGAAAATTCAACCGTAGCAGAACAGACCTATTCTGGTCAGTCAGTCACGTAATCTGAATTGAGTAAATAAAGAGAGCAGAGAGCGTGTACAGTAGAGATGGAGAAAGAAGGTTATTTTGACAAAAATGTTGCATTAATTGCTTCGTCTTTCAGGAAATGAAAGTGATAAACACATCAAAGGCTGTGGAAATGGATAAGTACCATATCTTAACCGTTTTTAACCCGAGGCAGGATATCTTTAAATTCTTACATTTGGCACCTTTTTATCATTGAACTTTCTATTATAGGATTACGAGTCGAAATCAGAAAGTTTGATATGGTTTAAGAGAAAGTTACCAACAGACCGTTCTCGCAGCGTTTTCCGCCAAAACCTTCGTAACATCGGCAACCAAACCCTCCAATCAGATCAACACACGTTGCACCATTCAAGCAAGGGTTACTGCTGCACTCGTTCACATCTGAACAAAGAGTAGCAAAGCATTATTTTTGTCCTTATAGAAATTATCATAACAGTGAAACTTAACTGAATTAGCAATATTGCAAGAGTTACACTTGTAGGATCTGGCTGATGATAAAAATCAGCAGTGTTGCGAGCCTCTTAGTAAAGTGTAGATCTTTTTATAAATGGCGGTGATTTCAATGCATTCTTTTGTCTGCATTCAAGCTAACACAATTAGGCTAGTTTTGGGGTAATATATTCCTTTGAAAATTTTGCTCAAGAACGAGGCTTGAAAGACTACTTTGAATGCGTACAAAAGAATATTAAGATCAACGTTTTTTATGATAAAAGTCCGACGAGGCCAAACAAGGCCGAAAAGGCTTTGCGATAACTTATCGTAATACTATTATTATCTAAAAAGAATGATCATACATTAACAGCCATCAAAATAGCAATGTAAGTGTGTTGGACTAAACCACGAGATAGATAGATAACTTAGGCAACTCCAATCGCTCCCAGAATACGTTATGCACACAAGATACAAAAAGGTGAACTCGAGATGGGTGATCTTTATTTCCAAAAACTTCGGTTTTAAAATATTGACTAGATTTGTAAAACTTTTGAGAAAATAATCCTGATGTAACGCGCGCTCCGATTGGTTACAAATCTGTTTTATATGAGAGAATAGAAAATGGATTTGACACCACACAGCTCAAGACCTTTTTTCAATAAACAGGGTAATCCACTTTCTCTATAACTATTTTTGTTTTGTCCCCTTAGTATGGGAAAATGTCAACATCGTATTAGACTGCCTTGGGATGCCTGTGTTTGATGCGGTAACACATAAAGAACCTAAGTAGATTTTGACTTATGACTATGTTTTATAGCAACTTTGTTTGTCACATATACCTGTCTCGCAGTTAGTACCAACGAATCCGTTCACACAGTGACAAACATAACCTCCGTGGTTATTGACGCAAGATCCTCCATTCCGACATGGATCTCTAACGGAGCATTCATCAACGTCTAAAAGAAAAAAAACAACTTGTATCGCTGCAAGCTCACCGAACTATCTCACAAATTTGAAAGTGAAAAGTTTTTTAAAACCGGGTTTTAAATGTGTGCAAACAAGAATTTGAGGTAATTGTTATCTATCATCATAATTTTGGGGGACTCGCGAGCTGACTAACTGAAACGTATCCTGAAATCTGATTGGCTCCATGAATTGGCCGAGTTTTCCGATTTTGCCCGTAATCATATATCTAGGTCTATTTAATTGGCCGAGTTTTCCGATTTTGCCCGTAATCATATATCTAGGTCTATTTAGGTCTTTTTTTTGATGACACGAAAATACTGGGGGGGGGGGGGGGGGAGGAGGAATAAAAACATTATCTGCTGGTAGGGAGATTCGTATCCGGCCTAGTCCTAGCACAAGTCAGTATTCCTCAAA
Organism: Hydrozoanthus tunicans; assembly: GCA_026413305.1. Taxonomy (NCBI): domain Eukaryota; kingdom Metazoa; phylum Cnidaria; class Anthozoa; order Zoantharia; family Hydrozoanthidae; genus Hydrozoanthus; species Hydrozoanthus tunicans. Next base: position 12,718 of record JAOBAT010011125.1, on the reverse strand, counting down.
ACGGAGCTTCCGACCGGCAGATGACATACATAAAGCTAGCTAGTAAGATAACTATGTTTTTTTCAGTATATATAATTTACTGGTTGCATCATAATTCTTATTTAAGGTTTGTATCACTGAACAATTCTGCGGACTTTCATTTTTCAAGGGGTCACTTCATTTTTAAAACATATTTTTTCCAAATAAAAGAGTAGAAATGAATTTAATAGAATAATTATTCTATTCGCATTTGTTGAACATGAAATGATTTGGCTACCATCTCATATCAAACGCATACTCCTGGAATAATTGTAAATTATTTTCCCCTTGCTCTTTCAGTGACGCACCTTTGTCACAGTGCTTGCCGGCGAAGCCTGGGGGACACTTGCATACATAACCGCCGTTAGTGTTCTCACAAGCCGCGCCATTCTTGCACGGCATAATGACGTCACACTCGTTTAGATCTGTCCAATAAAATGGCGAATGAATGGATCGCACTTTGCAAGCATGTGATCAGTTTTCAACTCAGTACGGTTGTTTCAATTAGGAAATACATCGGAGCAATCGAGTGTGTATCTTATAATGGATGCACTTAAGAAACTGGGATAGCACTCGTGAAGCTACATTCCCGGCCAAAAAACCTTAAGACGTTTAAGTAATTAAAATAACTAATAGAGCGTTTTGGTTCGACTTAAAATCTAACCTGCTCCCCTCCCCCCGCCTCAATGCTGGTCCAGTTACTGTGATCAGGTTTTGGTGAATTAAAAGCAACATTGTATGGGGGGAGTGGGGGGGGGACGCTGACGTGAAAATTTTCAATATAATAAACTTAAACTTGTAGCGAAGCACTTGCCTTCGCCTTAACCACGTGCTACTTGCTACTCAAACGCTTTTCTCGTGCTCTCCATAACACGATAGACACTCGATAACCACGAACTATTTCTTTTGGAATATTTGAACACTTAAAATTGCCAAAATGTAACAACATGATCCTATAATTGTCCACATGCACAGTCGGCCATACGTCCATTGAATTATATATGCACGCCGGCGTCGTACAAAAATCGCGCGAAAATTTTCCAAAAAATGTCCTATTGATCGTTACACTCATCTTCTTACCTTGCTTCATATATAAATTTTTCATAAAGGAAAGTGAATTGTATGATATTGTAATAACTTGCATTGCTATTAATAAGCCGAAGTACCTTTGTCACAGTGTTTGCCTGTAAACGCCTGAGTACAATGACACGTGTAAGAGCCGTGTTCGTTGCGGCACGTTCCTCCGTTCTGGCACGGGCTTTGAGCGCACTCATTTACATCTGATATATTAATAGTAAAAGTAAAAAAGATAAATTAAAGGTTGTGCATTTATATAGCGCCTTTTCCATTTGAATATTCTCAAGAAAGCTTTATAATGTTCACTTCATTCCGAGCGGACCCGAAATAAAAATAGGATGGAAAGCCCGGGGGGGGGGGGAAGGTACTCCGGGGTCAAAAGGGTAGGGATAACCGTCGGAAAAGTCCCCAAAATACCCTAAAAAATACCAAGAGATAAAAATTTTCAACCCTAAAAAATACGAATTGAAAGCTGATACTTTTTCCTGCCGGGTAGCTAGCGGCGGGTCGGCGCTAAGTCCCCTCGTGTTGCACTGAACGTGGTATGCAGTGAATAAAGGCGCGCGCGTAGTAGAACGTTCGTCAAAGGACGTCTTTTAAAACTTCTTATCAGTACGAACGTTTGCTAAAACACGGGACTGTAAGTAGTCCAGTAGATTGGCGCTTTTAAACCCTAAAAAACACCAGGCTCTTGGTTTAATACCGGATTTCTTTTTACAACCCCTAAGAAGTACCGGACTCCCAATTTGTAACCCCTAAAAAACACGACGGTCATACCAGCCATCCCGATATAGGGAGTACCAACCCCCCACCCCCGACGGATAGCTGAGTGAGTTTTAGCAGGAAAGAAGGTCATGCACCCAAATATTCGACCCAGGAACCTCAGAATCGAGAAGCCAACTGCATTACTGCCGTGTAGTATACTGAGGTTGTACAAGGCTTTGCCTATACTTTACATTTTTCTATCTCTTATTTATTTGGGGGAGGTTTTATCCTCTTTATCCTTCTCTTTCACCTCTGTTTAGCTTCCTTCAAATTCTTTTTCAATCAGAATTGAGATACGGACGGACGGTTTTTTTGTATTGATAGATTACCACTTTTTTCTTAAGCTTGGTGCTCTAGGCGGAGGGCACTTTAAAAAACGCTGTTTTCAAGACTAAGGCTTATGTTAAAGTGCCTATCAAGATTAATTTTTTACTTTTTAGATTAAAACTGTTGTCACCTGTGAACTCAAAATACGAATAACTAAAGAAAATTCCCACGTCTAAGTATGCTTTTTAATCAAGAAAAGATCGAAATGTAAATTTTGACCGAGCTGGGTGGGGACTGGTAACCTATGACGTAGCAGCAGTGAGTTATGTGGTTTCTGTTTAAAAATGTCATAAAATTTTTGTTTCAAACATTTTCAAGGGAATAATTCATTGATTATATAGCAATGTGACTAATGTAGCCAGAAATGAATTTTTTGAGATAAAAAAGATTGTCTCTGCTTCATGCCTCGTGCTACGTCATATGCCTCCTGCTACGTCATCATTGCACGCTTCAAGTTTAAAAAATGTAACAGGAACGGCGAGAAAAAGTTTTGTTTTCAAAAATTACTATTATTAAAGGGTTTTACTTTTCATTTGCAACTTAAAAAATAAGCTTGATAGGGATTTTGATGCCTTGTTTACTTATATAGACATTTATTCTGCATTCCGCTGGATACACTGCAGTTACTTTGTCAATTGCTACCTACCACCATCGCAATTTGTCCCTGTGTAACCAGCCGGACATCTGCATCTATAGCCGCCATTAGTGTTCATGCATGTAGCACCATTCTTACACGGATTCGCTGTTTGACACTCATTGACATCTATGAGAAAAACTCGGTCGAATTACGCCTTGTGTGAGCAGTGCAGAGAAAAGGGAAAAACTACCAAAAAGTATTCTACCTACCTTTGTTGCACTGTTTCCCTGTGTATCCTGCCGGGCATACACAGCTGTAATCTCCGTTTTGACCGCGTTGACATGTTCCCCCGTTAGCACATGGCTCAGTCGCACACGGATCGTCTTCAGAAAGAAAGACAAGACATAAAGTCAGTATTCCGTCAGATGACTTTCAGGTTAATGATAATTCAATTTGAAGATGGAGGACACTTGTTTTTCATACATGTTCACTTAGCGTGGAGTAAAGGTGCCGATGGCGATTCATGAAAGTGTAGAAAATACGATTAGACATGCGATAAATTAGATACAATACGGTAAGACTTGCGATGAATTGTATACAATACTGTTAGACATGTGATAGATTGTATACAATACGGTTAGACATGTGAAAAATCGGATATAATACGGTTAGACATGTGATAAATTAGATGTATTACGGTAAGAGATGTTAAAAACTGTGTAAAATAAAGTTAGACATGTGATAATGTATAGACGATACCGTTAGACATGTAACAAATTGTATATAATACGGTTAGAAATGTGATAAATTGAATACAATACAGTTAGAAATGCGATAAATTGTATTGAATACCGTTAGACTAGTGATAAAGTGTATAAAATGAGGTTAGACTGGTGATAAAGTGTAGTAAGTAGGTAAGTAAGTAAGTAAGTAAATAAGTTGGTAAGAATAACAGTAGTGTTAATAATGACAATAATAACTCTTAGATAATGAAAGAAACAATATACACATGAAAAATACAACTCCGCTAAGCGACATGGTTCTCCAAGGTTCTCGTGCAGTCCTGTAAGCACAGCCACCACATCTTCTGAGCTTTGAGTGCACTTTGGTTTGATTCTTAACAACAGCACTGCACACAACACTGTCCACATTCAGGTAAATACTTCATATTGTTACTTACCAGATACCAGAGAGTAAATATAGTTCACGGATGGTCCGCCCACACATTCCTGGGGGTCGCTGGGATCGCATGGCGGGGGCGGTGACCTTAGGAACTGGTAACAAACCTTTGATTTACCGTCTCTCATGTAGGTGTTTATTCCATCTTTTCCGACCCAACATTCTCCAAAGTTCTGCACTCCAAAAACTTTGACGCCCAAGGCTCGAGCAGCCTCTGCACATCTGCATGTAATACTGTTAAGAAAAGAATAGCAAAATACGGTACATGCCACAGTCGAACGGTTTTACCAGAGGCTTGCAATGTTCTTGATTTGGAGTTAACACTGTTTTCATTTTCCACTGTACCACAATCTCTGTCTTTCTGTTTTCTTCTGTATTTCTTCTTCTGTGGTTCTTCCAGCTTTCGGCAGTCCTACCCACTTCACCGAAAGCTTGTACAGAAGAACCACAGAAGAAGAAATACAGAAGACAACAGAAAGACAGAGATTGTAGTACAGAGGAAAAAGAAAATACACCTTTTGCTGTTCGTTAGGAGAAAATACGCAGTCATTTGTGTCAAATGTCAGTCAATAAAGAGTAAATAAAAACATTTGGGCCAAAGTAAAAGTCATTTGTGTGAAACTATCATGCATTCAAGAAAAAAATTTGAATATTCATAATCGCTCATTAACATCTAGACACTATTCATTTTAAAGAAAGAAACATTCGTTTTAACGAGTATAATATATAATGTTTATTAACGAGTTTAAATTTCGCAAGACGTTAATGAAGGTCTTGAAATTTAATTGAATGTTTACAATTATGCAGATATCGTTATGTAGGAGGCGTTTCACGCAATTGAGTGCCGATTGGCGCAAATGAACGTAGATTCGCATTATTGTCCGACTTTTGCAAATGAATGCTTATTTTCTTTAAATGAACAGCAAAAGGTGTACTACAAGTGTTGTACTTGAAGCGAGATCAATTTCAGAATGTAATAGATATCCCGCACCAGTAGATTACAAGGCTCTTCTCCAGTACAAGGTAAAATTAACAGATAACCTGGGTTATAAAATCATAGTCTGGAAAACACAATAACTCTACCTATGAGTAGACTCCTCGAACTTTTGCCAGTCCAGTTGGTGTCCATCGTTCATTGGGCTGGAGGCATCCATATCGTTTAGAAGCAAGCTCTCCAATGGTCGAGAGTAGTCGTTATAGCAACCAAGCTTGCGGTACTTCCGGGCACACTTTGTATGGGGCAGTTGGGCTAGAAACAATAGTCCCAGTCAGTTATCAACATCTAACTTCTACTTACACAACACATACAAACTAAGACATTTATTAATGAAAGTATGAAAATTGGGCTGAAAATCATTGTTGCATTCATGGAGTCTTTCATATCAATAACCCTCTCAGTACTATACAGTTATCAACATATAACTTCTCCTTGCACAACACATACAAAATAAAGCATTTGGTATGAGAAAATGGGATTTGATTAAACAAAATGAACTTTTGATGATGAAATGTGAAATTCTCCCAAACTAGTTTAATGAAAAATATAGGCTCCAGTTGGGAGAATTTATCAGTAAAACTGGGACTAAAAGGGTTAACTCACTGTGCAAAAGCTCGCATTGAAGAATTATGCTTTCTTTAAACTATGTAATTAAAGTTTGTAAAGTATCCTTTGGTTTCAGTACTACCAAGCTCTTTGCACAATTCTACTTTCTGAATATATCTCCTCTTGGCATTAACTTCTAAACTGTTCGAATACTCCGACTAAGTCTCAGCGCATCCTTGCACAACGGCGGCCTATTTGATTTGTTTGACCACCACTTCTTAGGCCGGAAGTAAAAGCGCTCGAAAAAGTCACGTGACTTAAAACAAAGAATAAAATAAATGCAGTAAAACACGCTCTCTGATTGGCCAAGGAACATTTTCTAAATCTGGATAGAAATCATGAATGACGTCATCAGTTGTTGTTTGCTTACAAAAGCTTTAGAAGATATTTCCGTGTTTCCATACTCTGCTAGAAACACGCGGGATTGTTCGAAAAATTGGATCACGAGCTGAAAGCGAGAATAAAATGAAATATTTGGTATTCCAAAGTAATTTTCTTTGAAATGCTAAAACGTTCTCTGGTTATAATGTATAGTAAATATGAGCTACAACAACCTTTGACAATAAGATGGAGGCCGCAATTCTGAGGAAGCCTACGTAACTGAACCCAACGTTAAATCGTTACGTCAAGCTGTTTCTTTCGAGCCTAAAGATACCTTAGAAAAAAACCGAATAACTTACCGTTTCCAAAGTAGAGCAACGAAGCCACCACGAAAATCCTTGCTACATACATTTTGAGAGTCTCCAACTACCACGGACGTTCTAAAATTAAAGATTCGCGTTCTTAAAAACAAACTCCGGCGTACATCTTTGTAGTTTTGAAGTTAGATCAGATTAAAACTAGAAGTTAGAATACAATTAGTTAGAACGAGCTACTTAGAAAGAGAGGCATTGGGTTTGATTGAATCTGATTGGTTTGGGTGGAGCAACATTTGAATAGATAAGTTGCGACTTTCCGACCAGATCAGACCACTTACATTACATTACATAACATCACATCAGACTAAACTAGACAAGACTAGATCAGACCAGACCAGACCAAACCAGATAAGATTAGACCAGACCAGACCAGACTAGACTAGACTAGACCAGACCAGACCAGGCCAGGTTATAGATCAGATCAGATCAGATCAGATCAGACCAAACGAGACCAGACCAGACCAGACCAGACTAGACCAGGCCAGGGTAGATAGGATCAGATCAGACCAGACTGGACAAGACCAGACCAGAGCAAGCTAGACCAGATAAGATCAGAATAAACTAGACTAGACTAGAGTACACCAGACCAGTGAAGACCAAACCAAACCAGATCAAAATAGACCAGACCATACTAGACTATATTTGACTAGGCTAGACAATACTAGAATCAGAACTAGCTAGTCTAGACTGAATTAGGCTAGGCTAGACTCACTTTGATTCGATTTAAAAAGAGTTGAAAACAAGATTTATTATTCAAGCTATTCAAAAAACACTTTTGAAAAGAGATAAAAAGAGAGCAGCTTTGTTATCCAGTAAATTTTCCTCGTTTGGTTTATTTTTCAACTTATTTATCAATTCAATTTACATTTATAAGGAAAAAAATCTTAAGGTATAGGATGTACTGACTCCCAGAAACAGCTAAAAACCTGAAAGTGTTAGGGAGCTATCAATAAATGAAAAATATTCAAATAATAAGTGCTGGAGGTGATAAAACGCCATACAAAACAGGATTGTAACAAACACAACTACAAAAGTAATATTATGATATAATAATTATGATGTTTAAATCAGAAAAAGAAAATTAAGTTAACAAATAATCAAAACAGATGACAGGCGTTATTTTCAAAGAGCGAGATGATTCGGCTTACTCGTTATAGCTAATAAATTTACTCTTTAGTTCTTTTCAATGTCGATAAAGGCTAAGCACATTTATTCCATAGAGGTCCTTGTGATTGACAATATTCGTGCAAATATTGCCGGAAGTTAAGGCTTCATAATATTTTATGTCTTCGTGGAACACCAAATATTAACTGAGATAGACTTTTCAACTACCCACATTTTTGACGCTGTTCTTTTCAGCAAGTAAAACAGTTCGTCCAAAATTTTAATATAATTTTTACTAACAGCGGTTTTGTTTCGTTGTTAGTTGAACCACGCAACAAATCGTGTTCAGTAGCTGCAAAACCTCTTAGGTAATTAAAGTTCTGGTTATCAAAAGTAGAGCATAATTGCATCGACACCTTTTTTTAGCATTTGCAATTAAAAGAAGCTTTTAATTCATAATTTCAAGATCAAATATTTGTTATATTTTTAATATATTTACTTGTTTGCGTTGTTCACAAATTCTCTAAATTGATAATCATATTATTCAAAAGGTTTTGTCTTATCGGGCAGACGGCAATGCATTGTCCGATTTCTGTTTCAAGGGTTTTGCATACCTAAACCCAAGTAAATGGTCTATTTTCTAGAGAGTGCTAACATGCATTACATACGTACGTTATTTCGAGAGGTTTATTCGTTTTGGTTTTTGTTTTTCTCTCACAAAAATAAATTAGCACAGTAAAGCGTGCTAACCCGTTTTAAATTAAGTTAAGTTAGAATTCTTTTTATCGTTCTTTGTTCATATTATAGATAACATTTTAGTATCATTGTTGTTAAAACTCGCATTAACATTAGTATTTTCGTTAGGAGTACTAGCAGCAAAACATAATTGAAAAAACGGACAATTTTTTTATATTAGCCCTAAGCCGTAAGTGTGATTACAGTTTCTGTGGCTTCATCAAAGCTTTTACACACGAGCTAAAAAGAAACTTACAATTTCAAAAGATAAGCTACCGTTTGTGTATCCTTTTAGTAGAATGGATTCAATGTTTACACAGAGCGCCCGAACTCTCTTTGAAAGATAAAAGACTTTGAGCCAATAGTTTAATACAACAAAAAGATCATTATAATTCAACTTTTATACAACGTCACAGTGGTTCACACTTTGAGCAGTACCATGAGACAACGTTTTAAATGTTGCTAGGCTATAGATTGCTTTGAAATGACTATGCGTGCAGTATGAACATTGTGTTTTATTGCAAGCGAAACTAGCTCATCGGTAGCAAGCTCTTTGTTTTTTACTGATCAGTTCATCACGGGAAGAGCATTCCGCTGTTTCTGTGCAGAAAATTTTATGAGCTTAAGTTCATAGACTTACGTATCAGTAAAACAGGCATAAATCAGGCAAGCGGCCGAGCTGTCACTGAATTCGAGGGACCATATAAGGAATACCCTGAATGCGTGAACTCCAGCTATTAAATGGTTTGAAGCAACATTACGACATCTGGAAATAAAACTTTGTTGACTGCTTGAAAATACTGTAATGCATGGTCAGCCCTCAATCTCTTGTCGCCGGAACTACTCGTAAATCAGCTGAATTTTCCATGTTAAACTACCAAACTTAAAAAAAAGGATCCGGCCTATCATTGACCCAAACACGTGTTTTAACAAAAACTTCGTTTATAATTCCCGTGTTTAGTGTATCTTGTAGTAGAACAGGAATTCATATCAATTGAGTTGTACGGGGTACAAATGTGAAAACGTCCTGCTTAGAATGTCACTTCGAATACTCTTAGATGAAGAAAACAAGATGCAATCGTTTAAAAGCAAAAAATCACCTACCTCACAAGTCCACCCTTCGAAGAAAATGATTCCGGGATAAAAGTGTTGGTTTGTAGACTTAACTCAGCTGTCTAACCATCGCTTCTAATACGCGGGAATTATTTCTACTTCAAAACAAACATGTTTACTCAACATAGATTAAAAGTCATTCTGACTGTAAACAATTCGAATTGGTTTTTCGTGTCATACAGATCCGTTGGTTTTGAAATAACATAACTGTCTAATTATTTGAGTTGAGGCGTTATCGTATTGGCACTGGCGAACCAACGACAGGGTATTTACAATTGTTGGCGTTGGGCATCAGATAATGTTATCTAATAAAAATGTCCGTTTTTGATGTCTTGTCAAATCACTTAGAACAAAACTATATTTGCCCTAAAAGTGTCTACAAAAAGTTATTGAGATTTTTGACACATTTTCTGTTAGTAGTTCGATAGAAAATTTGAAAAGTCTGATCAATGTACTTTTTTTCTTTTGATTCACTCAAAAACTAGTTTGCTATTTCAAAAGCAAGGTTGTTATAATTCACTTTTTCCTTCAACAAAACAGTTTGTAAAAAGGTTGCCTGCTTTGTTAAACATTAAACCAGCAAACACAACGTTTTTCTATACAGGCCCTTAAAATACCATTTACAAAGTGTTCATACCACCAAACTAGACAGCGAAAAAGGCAAACATTTCTTAATTTGATATCAGGGTTTTTTTAAATTATTGCATGCTTTATTAAAATGCGATCAAACATGGCAAACAATGTTGAACAACTTAATTTCGAAATATAGACTACTCAAAAGAAGTTTTCTCCGCAATATATTCAGTTAATATACCCGCTTTCTTTATACAAGAACAACTTTATAAGAACGAGGCTCAGAATGGCCAAAATTAAAGAACATTTTAAGAACAAGCTGAGGCACAGCTTAATATAGCTTATTTTTACCGAGCTTCAATCTTTAGCTTAGCAACACAGAAGTAGTTCGCAGTTTTGATTTTCTCTTTTATTCAGTCATAGCTTCAATACTCGCCGTATACTAGCCCCGAAGTTAGTCCTTACAATTTAATTGCTTTCCGCTGAGTATGTTGCAACGCCTTAAGCTTACAAATAAGAACAATTTACGGAACAATTTAAGAACAATGAGCAGTCAGCCAAACTTATAAAAAAGGGCGCAACTCAACTTTACACTTCCTCGCCGATACTGCTGCGATAATGAGGCGTGTTACGACAAATTAGATTTATAAAAACAAGGTGCTTGATTTTCTTACTCTGCAGAGATTAATGCCTTTCTGAAAAACAGTTCATACTTTTCTTTCTGTGTCGACTGACGCTAAAAATTGCCGGTATAAAATGGAAAAAAAAATGTAGGTCTGTCCTTAACGATTCCCTCGGGCAAAAAAACATTCCAGGCCGTTAAGGCCAAAAAATGAGTTTGTGTGGAGAATATTAAAAGAGAAGTTATTTATACAATAATCCAGAAGATAGAAAAAAAAATTTTTTACCAAGCTAAAACTCGGTATATAGTTAGTCTATACGAGGCTAGTTTATGTGAAAGCATGTTTTCTTCAGCTTGGTATCACAAAAAAAAAGCTTAGGTTTTATATTATCGATCAGTTCTACATAAAAAAAATGAGTCAGAGGTTCAGTGGGGAAGTTAATAGCTCAATCTAGTCTTATGAGTGAAAACACGTCTATTAAGCTCCTCCTTGATTAACTATAAGGACGAAGTCAATTTTTGACAGCTCTTCTAAGCACTGTAGAGACATATTTTCAAAAGGTTATCGGAAATGGGAGTTAACAAACAATGTGAGAAGCACATACAACGACAGCGTCAGAAGTTTTGTTCGACAAGTTTCGTTTAAAGTGCCCACAACCTTTCTTTTTTTGTTTTCTTACCAAAATATATTTTTTGATAAAAACATCCCCAATAAAATGTTTGATATAGACAAAACACAACTTTTTAAGGAATCTTTAACAATAATGAAAAACCGCCGCCATTTTGGCTCACCAAATACCGAGTCAATGTGACGTAGTTAAGGAACGTGACGTCAGTGTGCCGTAGATTAAGGAACACTACTCCTTGTGCGACCAAAACAGGCACAACAATGGAGGATAAAAAATGCTTTCCCGGAAAGATGTGTTGCAGTTCCTTAAGCCACATCACAGTTAGTCTGTCGTTCTTGATGATCAGCGGCAAGGGTTGACCAAACAAGCGTACGGCTTACATCAGTAAAAAGGCTAGCGTTTTGTTCAAATCAAAAAGTTTCTTCAGAATATTATTTTAAAAGTATGTATTATTTGATGAAAAAAGACAAACCTAAAGAAAGGTTTGCAAATTAAGAGTTCATCAGCACTTTTATTGGCCCCTGTTACTTTTTATTGTTTTGTTCCACTACTCCCTAGACAAATCTTAAATGACTTGTCTCCTTTAGTACTTCTTATTTTTTAATTTTTTGCACTAGTAATACTTCAAGAACTATTTCAAAACTGTCACTCAATAATCCAAAGCAAAACTTTTATTTTTATTTATTTTATGAAGCTTCAATGGTCAGGGTGTTGCAATATATAATATTATTTTGACAATGAAATACAAGGCAAGATAAGCTCGCTTTAAATGTCATAAACATTTTATATAAGATCCAGTAAATTTGGCCGAGGCTCGTTTTTCTTAATTCTTTAGCGATTTGAGCCTCTAATTGTTCTTAAATTATTTTTCCTATTTCTATCTGTATAGTTGAATCGAATAAAAGCTCAGATCAGGTGTTCTCATGTACTGACAGTGAACGATCAATAACCTTGCTCAGCAAAAGCTTGCTAATTACTTTGTTGAAGATACAGGGCTTTATATACATGTAAAGAGCCCGGTAGGGATACTCCATATATTTGGGTGGTAGGTATGACCGTCGTATTTTTAGGGGTAAAAATTGCCGATCCGGTATTTTTTAGGGGTTGTTAAAAGAAATCCTGTGTTAAACCAAGAACCTGTATATTTTTAGGTTTTAAAAACGTGAAGCTTTACTGCTTGCAGTCCCGTGTTTTAGTAAACGTGCGTATTGAACAAGAAGTTGAGACAAAAGTCCTTCGGCGAACGTCCAATTATGTGCGCGCCTTTTATACTGCATATCACGTTCAGTGTAACACGAGGGGACTTAGTGCCGACCCACTAACTACCCAGGGAAAATTTTCAGATTTCAATTGGTATTTTTTAGGGTAATTTTAATACCGAGAGGTATTTTTTAGGGTGAAAGATTTTATACGTTGGTATTTTTAGGGTAATTTGGAACTTTTCCGACGGTCATCCCTACCCTTTAACCTCCCCCCCCCGGGGGGGGGGTTAAGAGTTAACAGTTCAGAGCAAGTAAACTTGTACCGCATACAATCTGAGGTAATTATAATGATTAAAAGAGAAAAAACTTCGGATCATTTTTATTTATTCTGTATTGCTGAATTAACCGCCGCCTGGTTAGCCTAGTTGGTAAGGCGCCAGTCTTTCGTGCGGGAGGCCCAGGTTCGATTCCCGGTGCCGGACCTTCACTCAGGGTC
>JAOBAT010011124.1:0-51782 GCA_026413305.1 Hydrozoanthus tunicans | reverse complement strand
CTTGCGTAGCGTTTGGGGAACGATCGTCCAACTTGTGAATCGAGGGAAGAAAATCTAGAAAACTAGACGTTACTTCAACCTAAAGTCGTCCGCATACCACAGAAAAGGTGTTCCTTGACTTGAGCCAGGGCTGAAGCGGGAAAAATTCTCAACTTAAACGGAATTCAGTCCAAGATATTTGGTAGTAAGAAGACCGTGCAACTAAAAACGATGTATTAACCTATTCACCTCTATTTCGTGTTCTTTATTTTTCTTTGAGCAGTTTGGGGGAATGTGAAATTAATCGAGCGCCGAGAACTGGAAGATTCTCCAAAACCTCAGAAGAAATATTAAAGACACGATTTCACAAGCTCATCATAAGGCATTCTTAAGGGTAAACGGGTTAATTGTTCTTTAGGAGAACATTGAGAAAAGTTCCTGTAGAACACTTAAACAAAATATTACTTTGGTTGGTTTATTTTGCGAAATTGTACATTCAAAAAGAATTAATACTTGTTTTGAATACCTAAGTTCCTAATTTCTACAGTTTCTAATTATTTTCTTAAAGTTATCAGTTATTTCCCTGTGTTCGCTTTGAGTTATCGAGCATGAGTATAGTGTTGACGATTGGTGAATTAGTATTTCATTGAAGTAAGTATAGTCACCAAGGCGTGTTGAGAAAATAAAATCTTGCAAAAAATGAACAAAAAAAACTTTTCTTCCCATTGTTCCTAAGTACCAGACTACAAAAATCTGTCGGATGTTGAAGTTGATACATTAGTGTGCGCACTTCTATCATTGGAAATCATTTGCAGTGTTCTTGTTCCATTTTAAAAACCACAACTCACTTCCCCAGAACCATCCCACGAATCTTTTACCTGGCTTTCACTCCTCCCTTTCTACGTAAGTTGCTAATTAATGAGAAAATCCACACGAGGACGGTGGACCAAGAGATCTTCCACAACATTGGGATCGTAAATGGTGGTAAGGTCACCGAAGTTCTTCTCATTCTTAGCAATCTGTCGGAGGACACGGCGCATGATCTTACCAGAACGTGTCTTGGGAAGCACAGGGGCACTCTGGATAATGTCAGGTGTGGCAAATGGGCCGATTTTATTGCGCACTGTTGAAAAAAGAAATCTTTGTTTTAAAATTTAGCTTATCTTTGAAAAGATGTTGATCTCTTTCAGTTCCAGTCAGTAATCAAAAATAATACATTTAACTTGTCCTTGAGCAAGACACTTTACCCGACTTGCGCCTATCAACTAAATGAGTACAAGCTTCTGCTGGGAGCAAACCTGCAATGGATTGGTGTCCTGTCCAGGGGGAGTCAAGACTCGACTGCTTAACACTGAAAACAGAGAGGCCTAATGGGCCACTTTGCTCATGAAATGATTTAGCTACAGCTTTAACTTTTCCGTACACAACGCATCCAAAATAAGACGTTTCGAGTTGAGGAATTGACCAAACAAAGAGAACTACTAAAATTTAAAATCAAAGTTCGCCATCGACTTAGGGCTCTAGTTGGAAACAGTTGCCAATACAACTGGGTCTGAAAGGGTAAGCAAGAATGATACAGTGACAAAACTACTCTTTCATGCGTTTTGGTTGAAGTGTGTCACCCTACCTGACACTAACAAGAAATCGCTGGGTGAAGTGTGTCACCCTACCTGACACTAACAAGAAATCGCTGGGTGAAATGTACCACCCTACCTGACACTAACAAGGAATTCTTGGCTGAAGTGAGCCATCCTACCTGACACTTAAAAGAAATCCCTGGTTGAAGTTTGCCACCCTATCTGACACTAACAAGAAATTCTTGGTTGAAGTTTGCCACCCTACCTGACACTAACAAGAAATCCCTGGTTGAAGTTTGCCACCCTACCTGACACTAACAAGAAATCCCTGGTTAAAGTGTGCCACCCTACCTGACACTAACAAGAAATCGATGGTGTACCATCCTACCTAACACTACCAAGATATACCTGGTTGAAATGTACCACCCTAATTGACACTAACAAGATATACCTGGTTGAAATGTACCACCCTAGTTGAAACTAACAAGATATACCTGCTTGAAGTATATCACCCAACCTCACACTTACAAGAAAGACCTCTTTGCTTGATCGATTTCCTGTTTGTAATTATCAAAATGTCTTATTTTGTACGTGTTATGTCTTGAAAATGAACGGGACTGAAGTTCTTCATTGGGTTCTAGTAAGCATACCGCTTACCTAACTGTCTGAGTTCCTTCTGTAATGTCTCACTCAAAGTGACATTCTGAAAGATAAAGAGGAAATGTTGGTATGTTTGCAGCAGAACCTTCTTCTTTTATATACGAAAATAATCGGATTATCAAATTTTCAGACAAAGAGGTCCGAAAATTTTTTTCGTCCTAAGAAATGAGCTTCATAACATTAAAACGTCCGAAAGCTTAAAATACACGCTTGACAACTAACTTAATATCACGAGATTTGGAGATTCAGCATGGTCAGGAACCAATTTGAATAGACTATAGTTTATAGCCCGGGTTCATCGTCATCCCATACAATGACAGATTCCTGGAAGACAGCATAGTCCTCTTTAGAAAGTTTAAATAATTTAGCTGACGTAGATTTCTTCATCATCTGGATTCTTTATTCCTCTTGGTATTTCTTGTTTCCACGTCTTTTTGATCTTCTGCTCAGTTTTTTGGGGTCCTAAAACAAGTTGAACAGTCGAGGGGGTTCTCAAGAGCCGAAACATGTTTTATGACGCCCAAAAACTAAGCATAAGATCAAAAAGACGTGGAAACAAGACATATCCCAAGAGGACATATTCCTCCACTGGGTTTGTCTTATCTTCTGAATCAAACTGTTTTCACTTGTACAACTCTTGGCGTATTGGTATTGTTTGTAAACCAGTCGATTTCTTTTGATAAATTATTTTAATATTCTAAAAAGTCTATTTACCGTTGTCGTTTGTCCGAAATTCACCTGCAAAAATTTCCGAAAATTTAAGGTCCAAATAAGTAAGGTTACAAGCGCATTGGTTCCATCTTCAATTAAGCAATGCATTAAATGCAACAACCTTAACCAGCGTAGCTTAGCGCTCTAGTCATTCATTAAGGCGAAAACAACGAGCGGCGAGGCCTCAGGAACGAAGTGCGAAGCGATGAGCGAGAGAGTAGCGAGACTACTATCATTCCCATCGCGGCTCACTTTTCGCTGCTGGTTGTTTCTCGTTCTACCAACTGACTGGAACGCCAAGCAACCTAACTTACATCCATCAAAGTTGCGAAGCAATAAATTCCTTCTCCTTTCTCTTTATGTGGGCAGGAAACCTATATTGGTTGAAACATTTATCAGTCTAAGTACTTGAAACTTTGCTTTACACTGAGTTCATTAATAAGCACTTTTATAAAATTGTGACAAAAAATATTAATTTCAGCACAATGGCCATCACAAAGCCGATAATTACTAATGGAATTAAGATTCAGTTGGGTGGATGGATGAAATTAGTGTGTGGAAGGTAAAAATCTGTAATAGAGAAGAAAACCTAAACATGCAAAACATTTTTTTGAAAGTACACACTCCATATCAAATTGTCTGGGAAAATTGTTGCTGCGTTCTTAAAGTGAAAATTAAGTGAAAATTCGATTACTTCAGTGGATACGCTTTGCTGAATGAGGAATGTTTGTGAAAATGTGGTAAAACTCTTACGATTCTCGAGACATTAACAATTGTTTTAATGTTCTCAACTGATGACGTCACACACGTCAAATTTTCGTTTTTTTCAAAAAATTTGCTGCCAATCCATAACCTTTGAGTAAGTTTAAGCCAAAGTTGGACTGCTGTTATGTCTCGAGGTAGATATATCTCATACTAGCCTTGGATGCTGGACCATTTCAAGTTAAGCTTTTGCCACTATCTATACAGATGCACTTACAACGGCAGCTTCAGTGACAGATTCATGCTCCACCAGGGCACTCTCGATTTGTGCTGTACTCAAGAGATGTCCTGCAACATTCATACAGTCGTCGGTTCGGCCAGTCACCCAATAGTAGCCGTTCTCATCACGCCTAGCACCTGGAACAAACATGACTTTCTAATCAGCTAAGCTGAAGTTACTGGTGCAGTTAAAACCTTGATTCCTCTTAAAAAACGAGGGACTACTGAATGACATATGCGAACAAAATGGAGGATTACAAAGCATTGTTGAAACAAATCAAAAGAAAAAAAAAGACTCTTGAATAAAAAATGAACGGAAACGAACAGAAACCTAAAATCTGCTTCTCCCTGATGTTTTCAAACGTAAACGAAAAAAAAAAAATGGCTGCTTACCATCTCCAGTACAGTAATACCCCTTGAACTTGTTAAAGTAGACGTCCTCGTATCTCTGGTGATTACCATATAAGGTTCTAAACATGCCTGGCCAGGGTTTTTTGATAACCTAGGAAAAGGAATAAAAACACGTTTAGTGTTGGACTCTAGAATGGAGTTTCACAAATCCAAATCTGCAGTGCCAAGAACTTTCTGAACGTAAACCACGCTCGAACAACATTATACAGATCGAAATAAGTTGCACAGAATAAATGTAAAAGATATTACTAACAATGATTCTAAGAGCGCGTGTTGGGTTTGAGATTGTAAGTAGCCAAAGAGGTGCGAAGCACCAAATTGGTCGGAAATCATCTCATATCCAACAATCGCAAATGGAATAATTATTTTATTAAACTTCTTTAGTTTTCCGACTAACCTAATAATACTTGAAAAAACCACTAGTTTTAATAAAGAACCATATTTTAGCTTTGCAACACTGTCATTTTCCATATATTATGGTCAATTCAGCATATAAGCTGATAACCGCGATTAAGTGAACAAATCAGGAACGCCAGAAATGCAATATTCGTGGTTTGAAAATTTAATAATAAAGGATAACAGATCAGTTGAAATAAGGATGAGAAAAATAGTAAACTAATGGAAAAGTTGATATAAATTTATTTCGTAATAAATGTGAGAAGAGGAGGAGAGTCTGGATTTAGAAATCTTATTTCTACCATGCCAGTGTTTGGATACAAAAAAAATGAAAATATACATTAGATGTTACACAGAAACAAAAAAAGAAAGGCTGACTGCTAATTTTAAAAAACCAATCACTTCGGAGAAGAATTAAGTTTGCTATTGAGCAAAGATAATTATCAA
This sequence comes from Hydrozoanthus tunicans, assembly GCA_026413305.1. Taxonomy (NCBI): domain Eukaryota; kingdom Metazoa; phylum Cnidaria; class Anthozoa; order Zoantharia; family Hydrozoanthidae; genus Hydrozoanthus; species Hydrozoanthus tunicans. The sequence goes on along the minus strand of JAOBAT010011124.1, from coordinate 46,620 downwards.
CACTAAATAAAGAGTTAGATTGAGCCTGGCAGAAATATTCAGAAGTGTGCTGAGAAAACCCACCAGTTGCCCTTCACACTTTCCCTCCAGCTCCCTCCCTTCGTCGTCCACGATGGCTGGAACTACTCCAAAGAAGGGGAAAGTCTGCAAGGTTGGCAATGAGTTTGCGTGAATGTTTCTCATACATGACTCATTTTAATCATACCACAAAAACTACAACATTTGAAAACTATTTCAGGGAAATATCGTTGAATAAAACAATGCCTTTACAACTTTAAACTTATATTCAATATGCCAAATCTGTAATAACCCTTTTGCATAAAAAAGGTCCAATCTGCTACGGAGTTTAACTATCAGGTTCTCTAGGCCACTTGATACTAATTCAATCAAAAGGAAAAAAGATAGGTTCCCCAACATAACACAGAGCTGCAGTTCCAGTTGTAAATTCATCCAAACTTATCAAGATCTGTACTTTTCTGGGACAACTTTATTTTTTATCTTTCTTTCTTTGCTTTCTTTGATCGATTCTCATAAGTCTTGTTTTGATTGTGTTATGTAAAGAGATGTTGGATGTTGATAACTGACAGGGACTAAAAGGTTTCGTAACAGAACACTAAGTAGAGTTTAAGGGACCTGGTACGAGACTAAGATCACTGTTTTAGGGGCCTGGGACGAGACTAAGATCACTGTTTTAGGGGCCTTGTATTAGACTAAGAGCAGTGTTCTAAAGTAGTTTTCTAAAAGTGTAAAGCAAAAAACATGAATTTTCGAAATCTTAAGTTTAATTTAACTTACAGCTGATCCTGGGCGCATGGGTGTGGCACCGGGCATTGGAGTGAGCATGTGGCCCCCCTGAAAGAAAGAGAAAAAATGAAATAATGGTGAGCTAACAGCTAACTACACCTGGTCTCCATTGACTAAAAGGCTCTTGACACATGTATAGGTGGACTTCAGTATGACATCATTATTTACATCTGGCCAAACTTCAGACAAAATGCATCCAAAATTCGATAAGTATCATCAAAAGAATAATCATTGAACGGTTTAGCTCGATACACAGAATACTTTGAGAGAAACGAGGCTTGCAAAGTTGTTGAATTACAAATATTGTGGAAAGAGTTGCCTCAAGAGGAGAGACAGAGTTTTTTAAAAAGGCTCATTATTCAGAAAGTATCCAATGTATAAAGCTAAAACTTCGACTGATAACTAACTGTGCTACCCTCTATCAAATTTTCAGCTGATTTCGTTTGAGTGTGGGAATTGGATTTATGCTAAAATTATCATGTAAACAATGAAATCCGCCTATATAAACTATATGCGACTCTCTTACTTCTTCACAGTTCAACTTATAATCAAGGTTACATACATGGAAATTACTCTAAATAGGCCCTTGTTCCCTCAACTGTAGAGCTGTATCATTTAGATGAAGAGGGCAAAAGGTGAAGGAGGAAATATTTAAAACTAAAGACTAACAATGCATGGGATGCATGCAAATAGTATTTACTGGTACACTGTAAACCATAAATTGGAGAAGTAGTGTTTCTGAAGCAAGAGTCAGACAAGTTTGGAAAAAAAAGAATAGAAAAAGGGAGGGAAAACAACTCACTGTTTCAGTCTGCCAGTATGTATCGCTAATAGAACATCTATCATGGCCGACCACGTGATAGTACCAAAGCCATGCCTCTGGGTTAATTGGCTCACCGACTGTTCCAAGAACTCTTAACTCCTTCATTTCGTGCCTAAACAACCAAGAAAGACAACACTTTAAACTTTCAGACATAAAGTTTTGGACAAAAAAATTTCAGGCATTTTTACTCATAAAATTAATTTGGACAGCTTACAACATTAATAATTTGAAAAAAACAACTTAAAAAATTCTCAATAAAACCACTGGTTTATAAAGAACACCCACGAAAACGAGGGCACTATTGCTTCAGTTGGCCATTAGTGTAATTAAAGCACTGTATTTATTAAGCCTTGTCAGTCTAACTCTTACAAGCACTTGCAATATGTTCATGAAAAAAATGTGGTGGACGATGACAAAAAAAATATTTTCTTGACCCAAAGTGGCTCATTAGGCCAGCGCTTATCTCTGGTTTCTATAGTGCTAAGTGGATGAGGTTCTTTGACTCCCCTTGGACAGGACACTAGTCTATTGCAGGTAAGCCCCCAGTAGAATGGGTACTCACTTGTACAGCTGAGTCAACTGGAACAAAGTCAGGTAAAGTGTCTTAAACAAGGACACAACACAGTGGTCTGACTGGGGCTGGAACTTGCAACCCTAGGATTACGAGTTGAACACAATAACCCCTCAGCTACTGTGCCGCAGACAGAAGATGACAAAGCCAATTTGTAAAAGTACTAAGAATCTAGTATTCATTTTTAACCAAAAAACAGTCCTAGCTTCCCAAGTCTTACAACTCTTGCAACATTTCTATATAGACTTAAAAGTCAGTATACGTAACCTAGGACATTTTAATGTTCAGTTACTGTAAGTTAATTTTTTTGGTTGATTTTAAAATTTTGTGACCTTTTTTTTCATCCAAAAAATTAATTATCCGAATATTCTTGTAACAAACATGTTGGTTTTAGTTACCTTTGGACAATTTCTTTTCCGAACTTCATAAGTGACCTGATGGCAGTGGGTGCGGTGTAGAATGATGCCACATTGTACTTGTCAACAATTTCCCAAAAGCGATCAGCTTTAGGGTAGAATGGTGTTCCTTCAAACTGATGGTAAGATTTCTAGTATTAGCTTCTTTCCTATCCTAGCCATTCATTCAATCAATCATTTGAAAACACCTTAAAATACACACAACAACATGATTCAAACTGAAATACAAAAAAAATTCTCACATTCACTCAAATACAATCATACTGTATAAAACTTCTACAACAACAAATTGTTATAAGCCAGAGACATGCAAAGTCATGGAGTGTATTAAATTTTTTTGTACAATGAATGATCTTTGCAATGTATTTTCATTTATTTTGACACAGACTAATACAGAGGTAAAGCCAAAGAGTACATTGCACATCTAGCAAGTGCGAACAACTAATTGTCTTGTAAATTAAAACTATTGGTGCATAAAGTCCAAATTATTCTTCAATTATTATATCCATGAGTAAAATTTATTTTGTGTAGACTGCACATCCGAGTTCTTTAATTTGTTCTTTCAGGTCAACATATTAGGCCTTAGTGTCGTTTTACCTAGCTGGCTGTCTTCAAATCACTAGTTTTGTGTCAAGTGACCTGCATGTAGGTCTGAATTTCAAATACTTTCATAGTTAGTACCAAGAAGTGTTTGAGTGTTAGCATTGGTGAAACACAAAGGCAGGAGAGTGCCATATAATTATATAATAGATAATCAACCTTACCAACACACTAATTGCTCCATTGGCCATTGGTCCATAAGTAATGTAAGAATGTCCAGTAATCCAGCCAATATCTGCTGTACACCAGTACACTTCACCAGGGTGATAATCAAATGAATATCTGAAAAACATTATACAAGAATTTTAACAAAAAGCCAGAAAGGATTCTTTAACAAGGAATACTTGTAAACTAAATATCAAACACCATAAAGCACTGAATAAACTATGCAAGGTTTGGTTTACTACATCTAAATGAATGCTCAGCTAACAACACAAACTTAATGGTAAAAAATTTTCAAAAGATTCTTTGAAATTTGACAAGCACTTTTGAAACTGCATTACAACTAACATTATACTACCTCTAGAGAACCCAGCCAACCAGAACGAAGCCATAATCCAATGTGGTGTAGCTACCAGAAACTGGAAAAGCTAACAGATTTCCTGCACTTTAGGACCTCTCAACTTTAAGAACTTTTTAAAGTCTTTAAAAAAAACGTTTTAATGCCAAAAACCATAACTTATTTAAGACCTACCCAACAAAGACATGTGGCTTAAAAATCAAACTCAGGCTTTTTTCACAGACTTGCAAACTCAGCAGAAAGGAAAAAACAAACAAGACACGTCAATCATCCGATTGGGTAGCACAAAACTCAGTGAATATATATCCCAAGAATATACAGTATAAATAAGCAAGTTTTATTTGGCAACTCATTTAATCATTTTTTTCAAATTTAATGCCTTTTAAGACCGCAGAAGCAATTTTATCAAATTTAAGACTTTTTTAAGGCCTTAAATTTGCAATGAGTCTCATAAAGACTTTAAAAGCTGGTGTAACCGCTAGTTAACCATGTTTACTTAACAACTTACTTAAAGGTAGTTGCAGCCCATAGCATATACCCAGCTGTAGTGTGCAAGACTCCCTTTGGTTTTCCTGTTGATCCACTGGTGTACAACATGAACAGAGGATCCTCAGCATCCAGCCATTCGCATTCACACTCATCACTTGCTGACACCATCAGCTCATGCCACCAACAATCAACTGACGGGTTAAAGTTGACCTTTAAAGATTAAATAAAGAAAATTTTCACTATTGGCTACATGCATGGTCACCTCTGTGAAAATGTTGAAGGACACAAACAAAAATAATCATCAATTATTCATAAGCAAATAAAAGAGCAAACACAACAGCAGAAATACAGAACATTTTTTTAGTCTAAGATCATTTCCAGGTTCTAGCCAAATGTAAAAGCAAGTTTGACTCTCTAACTAAAGAAATGCTCAAGATTTAAATCAGGAAACAGAATCCTGAACTGAATAAGCAAAACAATTGATTTCTGCTTAAGTTTTTATCTAAGGCATTGTTTTATTTGGTTTACTTCTCTCTGGACTGTTTTGAAAAGTGTTTGTTGGATCAGTGTTTTAATCAGTTTATCTGTCACATAGACTGACTTAGCAACCCTCCTTCCAATCAAGGCAATCACCTTGAAGTCAAGACATGGTTTCTTCGATGCTGGTGAGGAGCTGATGTTACCATTCTCTGCCACAACCCCGAGGTGTTTGACAACGATACATGTACCAACTTCATGCCCTCTGTAACAGAATTTTAAAAGAAAGATGAGAAACTTTGGAACAATTAGTAATAGTTGTATTTAGTATTCACAAGCTCAGCTACGCATGATTTTGTTGGTTTAGAAATAGTAGATACAAGACAATATTCAACTCCGAAATAGTAGATGACTCTGAAACAAAATGGCAGACGAGTTGCTGCTAAAAACCTGTTTCAGATAATCTATATTGAAATAGCTACAGAAAATGCCATTCCTCAAGACACCAAGAGAGCAAGAAAATTTGGTTTACAAGAACTTCAAGGTCAGTAAGCTTCATTTTTACATTTGTTGTAGTAAATTAGTTTCATCTGCACACTCTGTGATTCAACTAATAAAAGTATTTTTTGCTTAAAATTCTTTCTTTTCTTGAAAGGAAACTTTCATTTGGTAGATCAATTGCCTTGCCGGTATTATACTAAAACACTTATCCTATTTCAATTTCGGTGGATAGTGGCTTAATGAATATCTACCTCACCCCTTCAGCACACAGTAGATGTTCTGCCACTATCCACCTCAACTGAAATAGGATTAGTGTAATTACCACACAATGTTACAAAAGCTACTTTGAAATCAAATAAAAAGTTGATTGCTTTTAATCTTTGCTCTGCCTGGTTTTACAGGTTATGTAGATTCAAGTAAGTCCTTGTCACTGGAAACTGAAACTCGAGTGAGACCATGCCACTGGAAACTTCACTTGAATCTATAAGTTGCATTTACACATATGCCACAACACTTTGGTATTCTTAGGCTCTTGGCGAGCCCAACTGTCCTTAAAAGCCCATGACCAGTAACTTATATTAGTTAGTTATAGCATCTGAGATCTGCTTCAAAGGTTGTGGGTTCGAATCCCGTTGGGATCAGAGATTTTTCTTATTCCTCTGTGTAGGTTTCTGGAGTTTTTTGCTCATGTTGTTGTTTTGAAAAACTTGGGTTATACCCTGTTTCAAAAATTTGCAAGGCCTCACTCAAATCTATAAGTTGTGTTTACACATAATATGCCACCCTAGGAAAACACTCATAAGTTTTACAGGGTTGATGTTTTAAGCCTTCAGCAATGAGAGTTGGAACAATCAACTTTTAAGTTGATTGCTAAGTAGCTGTTACAAGTACTTTACTTGATGCAAGCATCCTGGAAATAATTAACTACAAAATAATTATAGTTAGTAGTCTTTGAGTACTGTAGTAATGTACAACAGTTTAAACTCTTGCAGTGTTTTGTTTCAAGAGCAGAGAAAAAGAGTTACTCACCTTTCTCTACACTTTTCTAAGGCATTATCTGAGATTTCTTTGAGGGCCACCAGTTTCTTACCACGATATGAGCCATCTACAGAAAAAAAAACTTAAACTATCAATTCTGTACCGCAACTCACTGTACAATTAATCAATCGGTTTCTAGACCTTCTGTTACACAAAACATAAAACTATTATAATAAAATAAATATATATATATTAAATATTATGTAGAATAACATAATATTGAGTTTAACAAAGAAAGAAAAACATGTTGCCACAGATGGAATTTGAATCATTGTCCCCTGGATTACTAGCCGGGTGTGATCATCACTTCATTATTGCGACAACCATGCTTGCTATATGGCTATCAAGATTACAGTGTGCTGATCTAAACGCAAGTTTTCTGGGCAGTTTTTCTTGAAATCGGGTCGGATGGAGTCATTACTCCATATTCATGCCTTTCAGCCAAAGGTTCAGTACTGATTCAACAGATAAATTATATCAACTTAGGAATCGCCTACATGCTGGAGGATCTGAATGGATTAGTTAGTGTAAGTATATGAGAAATCCATCTTAGTGAAATACAATATGTAAAATAAACAGAAACAAAAACAGTCATGAGCAGTATAAATAAACATATTAAACAGTATTAAACAAAAACAGTCATAACTGACAACATTTATTATAAACTCAGTTAGAACACATTGCAATAATAGTATACAGTATTTTCTTGTCTTGACTAACCTGCTGTGATTAATACTGAACAAGTTGCATCCAGAATTCGCTCTGCAAGAGAGTCAGCAGAAAAACCTCCGAACTAGAGACAAGCAATCAAACTTTGATAAACAATAATTGAAACTACTCACAAAAAATGAATGTACCAAGAGATGATTGATTTCTAAAAGGAGAAAAACAAAGTTCTAACTTTAAGTTTCGCTTGTCATTTTTCTAGCTTCTATTAAATTTACGTCACATGGTGTGCATGTATACTATGCCAAATGCACAAGCCCTTACAGCATTTCCTCTAGATCTAACCCCCTTCACCAACCCTTCCTCAGGGCTCTTAACTGAACCCTGCCATGCAACCAGCCCTTACAGCTTTCCCTCTACCCCCCTTCCCCAACCCTTCCCCTCTCTTTACTCACCCCTGATCCAGCACACTGGTCAGCTCTCACTTGCCCCTCTTCCCCAAACACCCCCTTTTTTGTATGTATACTGACCCCCACTTAGCACACTAGTACTCACAACATTCCCTTTATGCAAAGCCAACTTCTTTTGAACTGAACCCAAAGTTCACTTGTCCTTTTAACATTTCCCCTGCTGGGGTGGATCCAGGGTTTGACGAACGGGGGTTTGAATAAATGCCCGATAAAGGCGGTAGCCCCTAGGGTGCTCCCCCAGAAAATTTTTAATTTTAAGGGCCTCTGAAATGTGATTTTCAGCGATTTTCAGGGGATATTTGAAGTGGTTTAATCGTTTTTACATTCAGTTTAGGAGGTTTGACCCGAACCACCCCTAGATCACCCACAGCCCTGTCCTCTTAACTTCCTATCACTACTATGCATTTTATTAGCACTTTCCCCTCCAAAAAAATCTTGTCCCTCTCAACACTTATCAATATTTTAATGAAGTAAATTACATATAAAATTAAGCCCAGATTTATTCCCCTCAATTGTTTGGTGACCTTTCCCTTACAATTCCTGCTGATAAGATGATAATTAATACAAACAAAAACTATACAAACCACAATAGAGTGTATTGCACCAATTCGTGCACAAGCCAACATGGCCACCACAAGTTCAATGATCATTGGCATATATATAGCCACACGGTCACCTTTTTTGACACCTAACATTGGAATAAAACATGAAAAATTGAATTAAATTAATTGTTATAGAATTTAGTGCTTTTCTCTGACATTTCAACTGAAAAAATATTTCATGCTTGCTGTTAATTATTGCATGTACCTAATACACAGTAGTATTTTAATAGTATAAATGTACTTTAATTTACAGTTGTCTGAGTCTAAAGAGCAACATAGCTTTATCTAAACCTGGGATACTAACGAAAGAAAATTTAAGCAACTGGGAAAATTCTTACAATTACTATTAAGTTAATTGTAGTCAAAAACAAAATGAAAGCCAAAATAAAGTAATAACTACCACAAATGCTCTAACAAGGCCTCCAACCAGAGCTTCAAGTTTTAATAATACCCCCTTTCTAAAGCCTCCACCTCCCCCAATGTCAGCTTGTTTGGTATCAAGGCTTCATGGTGTGGTTCTGTCTCTGGCTATTGGTAAGCTTAAATAAGCCTCCACCCCCGAGTCATAAAAAATAAATAAGCCCCCTGGGGGCTTTTTAGAGTGTTTGCGAAACTAAAATTGAGTGACAGACACCTTAGTTGCATGCAGCACAAGTCCCATTTGAAGCTATCAGACCGGTGTGAAAATGTTTATACTTTTGAACTCAGATGAAGAAATACAGTCTGCAACTTTTTTTATGGTGAAAGGCTTAAAATGTTGGTAGCGCATTGGCAGGGCCACTAGATGTCCAACTTGAAATCCAAGGGACACAAGTTCGAGCCTTGGTCAGATCACTGTTGGTGTTGTGTCCTTGAGTAAGACACTAAACTAGACTTGTTCAAGTTGACTCAGCTGAGTGTATAAACGAGTACCAGTTCTACTGGGGGCTAACCTGCGATGGATTAGTGACCTGTCCAGGAGGAGTCAAAGACTTGAATCATCTACTTAATGCTAAGTGAACAGAAAAAGTGCCTGCCTAATGTGTCACTGTAGGCTAAATAAAGGATATAGCTTAAAGTTTAAATACTCACTTTATCAAAAATTTAACATTTCTATAGAAACAACAAAACAGCATCTCAATTACTACCACATGAAGGATCACAGAGTGACTTGAACACACCTTTGGATATCAGGACATTTGAAAACTTGCAGACTTCCCTCAGAAGTTCTTCGTATGTTATTTGTTTAGTATCATCCGGTTCGTTTCCCTCCCTTAAACACAAACATAACAATAATGCTTAGCTTCACCGTGATACATAGGTTGTCGCTAAAGTTTGACAGCCAGTAAAATTAACCTGCTACCTAAGTCCTTTTTTCTGGAGCATTTTTTTTTATCATGTAGTCCCAATCAGTTTTTTCTTACAGTGGCTGGCTTATTTTAAAAGCTTGCCATTTATTCTAAGATATTTTGATGGTCCTCTATCCACTGGCTTGATCTGACAGTTCAATAGCCATGTATATGTGTTTCTGTTTCAAATAGATTTGCATGTATAACCTCTTCTTTCCAGGATTCACTATGAACAAAGAAACATTAATTTTTATTGGAATTTAAAGTTTTTTTGGTGCAAATGAAAATAGTTGTTATATCTTCTTTTGAACTCCAGTCTAACATTAATATTAAAATTAACTAGCTTCCCTTTCCAAGAAAACAAAAAATATCAACATGTATGGGAATAAACCCAATTTACAAACTCCCAAAACCTTTTCATCTTGGACAAAATCAATTTCGTAGTAATTTCGATGTGTTAAAAGAACACACCGAACATTGATGTAAAGATGTGATTGTGTACAAAGATCGTGTCTTGCAACACAATGTAAAATATGAATTAATTATTCAGTAACGTGCAACACTTCAATTTTAAACAATTTTAAAACTGCTAAGAAGACAAAACACATTAACGAAAGTTCATTATATTTAATACAACCGATTATTTCAAAACCAGGTTAAAATTTAACGCCGATTCTTAAATACCATTAGCATAAACAAAAATACACTTATTTTTAAGTTTGTCGGTTCATGTTAAACGACTTTTTCAGATTATTTAACTTTAGGGTCGCTGTACAGCTTAAGATACAGAATAAAAACAAACAGTCTGTCAAATCTTACCAATAAAAAGCAACTGTATCTCCAAGCCCTTTATCCTTAACATTTCGATCCAGTACATTGTAGCAAATATTCGTGACAGCTCCTTGCATCCATTTTACATCGACCTTCCCCTCTCTTGTGTCAAAGTTGTATGTTAAGAACTCGCCGTTTGGCGGGCTCTTCCAGTAAAAGTCCTTCGCAATTTCTTTCCAAAAACCCTCTGGATCTTCGACAGACCTTTTATACATTTCTTTGTATTGCTCCATTTTGTTTACGTGAGCTACAGATTTCAGCTCTTCCGTTGGATAAAACCATCCTTGCAGCTCCTTCTCGTGCTCTGCAGATATTGTCGCCATTTTGAACAATGAATGAACGCACATGGGGGAGGAGTGACGCATGACAGGCTACAGACAACTTGTCAGGAGTAGGGTGGGTAGAACATTTGTGTTGCATGTTCCGTCAAATTTTAGTTTGGAGTGAAAACTAAAATTGTTTGCATCTGTATGTCTATCATTGGATATTAGCTGGAGTACAAAATAATCGTTTTTTCTACTGTTTAAAGAAGTTGTCTAAAATAATTATGTGCTTCTAATCTGAGATTTTCTGTTGTGACCTCAACCCCTTAACCCACCCTAGGCTAGAGTTTTTTTGCCAAAGAATAGGATTTTCGATGGGGTGATCCGCCAACGCGGGATATCTTTGTAGCACCAACACCAGATAGCGGCGCAAACTTATCCGAAAATGATAGTTGCCACTGTTTATGTATTCACACCCGAATCTCCATAGTAGCTTGCGCTTTTTGAAAGAATTCTTGTTTGTTGTCCATGTCAAATTCACGCTCTAGAAAAGGCTCCTTTAGAACTGACTTTTTAAGAAAAACGCACTTAATTATCTAATACCTTGAGAAAATAAGAACTTTTATTTTACTTCAAAAACAGAAAATGGAATACTGATTCAAAAAAATTCTGGTTGATATTACAAACTGAAAACCTGAACTTTTAAAACAACTACAATTGTCACAGAAAATCACATGCTCAGTAAAATACGAGACCGGTTTGCCCCAAGGCGAGTTGAATACGCGTTACCAATATCGTGTTTCGGTCTAAAATAAAGCTGCAAGATTTTAAGTCATCCTTTTTACAAACAACTGACACTGGAAAATGATTTAGCAAGGCCGAAACGGCGGTAGTTTTTAGTGTCCACAACGTCAGTCGGCGATTTGTATAAATTCGATTGAAGCTAAGCCGGTCTGAATCATAATTACCGTTAAACTATGTAGTTTTCAGTATTGACTCAAAGAAGAATTGGTAGAGAGAACAGTTATACTTTTAAAATTTATCGATTCTGTAGGATGTCTTCACTTGATATTCGTTTATTCTGTATTAAACTTACCTGGGTATTCCAGTTCCAACTCAGCCATTGTCGCTTCTCTGCCGGGTTCTACTCACTATAGCCAGACAAGCAGCAGACAAAAGCTCTGCTGGAAAAACTTTTTTTTTTGATTAACACTTGCGTAATTTATGATTTGTTATCAAAAATGTTTATCGGCAGTTGTTCTTTTTAATATTAACCACAGGCTTGAGTGCTAGACACGTGATCCAAACATGATATTTCATTGTTATTTTTGTATAATTGGTTGTTTCTGACAAATCCATTTGAAAGACAAAATGAATTTACAGGTATATTGAGTATTTTCCCTAAAAAAATACTAATAAAAAAGACTTAACCAAGTTTACTATAAAATATAAACACGCTTTAGCTCACCAGTTATATAAAGATTGGTTCGTCTCTGAAACTGACCACAAAAATCACATGATTAATTCAAGCACTATCCCTAGGTGCCGAATGAACGGGGGGTGAGAATTTCTTTTTTTTTTTTTTTTTTTTTTTTATGACATTTTTGACTCAAGGAGTCACGGGAGAACAGACAATAGGACTCGAGGTCCCTTTCGAGGCCTGCCACCCGGGACCTACGGTTTAACGTCCTTATCCGAGAAGATAATATAAAAAATTATGGAAAATATTTAAAATTAAACAAGACAACACAGATACCAGCAAAAATATGGATAAGTTTATTGAATTCTAAACTCTAGATTGTTGTTGTTCGTGCTGTAATCCAAACAAAAACAGGGATGATATGACACTAATCTAGAAAACTTACATCTTGAATATGAAATTTTGACCACTTGATGATCGTAACGGTACTCAGTACTTGAAAAATAAATAAACAGGGGCCCTCACTAAGTCCGGGGGGTGATTTAAATGCCCCAGGACGGACGTTTATTTAGCACCTGAAAGTAGGTGGGTTAGTGGTTGTGGTTCCGGTTGCACGGGGGGGGGGGGGGGAGGGGGGATATTCCCTATATTTGGGTGGTACACGGTAGGTATGATAGTCGTATTTTTAGGGGTCAAAACTGTCAGTGCGATATTTTTAGAGTTTGTTAAAGGAAACCCTGTGCAAAACCAAAGCCTGGTATTTTTTAGGGTAATTTTTAAACTGAGAGGTATCTTTTACGGTGGAAATGTTTTTTGCCTTGTTATTTTTAGGGTATTTTTGGAACTCAGTTTTCCGACGGTCATACCTACCCTTTTAACCCCGAAGTAACCCCCCTCTCCCGACCTTAGAGACGTCCTTGCTTGTTATACTATTCAATACAGCCATTGTGTTAAATAAACCTAGGAACCCTTGCCACGTTTTGAAGCTGCTCGCAGTGCCGAAGTTTAAAGTAGAAAAATCTATATTTAGTCATCTCAACTGGAGCCCTAAAAAAACCAACAATAAAAGTCGCAGGGACAGCTCCTACCAAGTGTCCGCGGTCCCTGGATTTATCAGCGGGCTTTCAGTTTTTACCCGAACTGAAATAGAAAGTTTAAAACGCATAGGTATAAACAAGGTTGGCACGCTTTTGAATAAACAAATAAATTACTAAACTGTGGGAGGTGGTCAACATGGGAGCGAGGTTTGGATTAACTCTCTCTCCTAGACCCTGAGAGCGAGGTCTGGGTCGTGCAAAGCTGGATGGCCCGGCTGGTTGGCCTTGCTTTTGTTGATTAGAAAGATACATGTGTAGCACAAATTCAGCTAAATTTCCATTTAAAATGCTTTTTTTTTTAATCACAAGGAAATAACGCGAAAACATGGCTGTAACTGAAACAACAAACAAATTATCCAAAATACCGCACGATCGCGAAGTGTTTGACCACGTGTACGCGCACGTGATCTGCCTTAGACAGTAGTAGTAATTCATATCCAACAGGGAACAAAAAGGAATAACAACAAGGTCAACACTGACACGCGCGTGAAAAGGAAAAGGCAGAGAGGAGGCAGATGTTTTGACACCAGAACCGTACCAAAGAGAACTTTCAGCAGGGAAAAAAAATCCTATACTATGAATTTGGATATTAAGAAAATGCGACAACTACGGCAAACCGCCAAGTTGCGTCATTCAGGCAAATACCGAACCAGTTCAACGAAGCTAAGGACAGCACAGATGTTTCGGGTACGGTGTTGACAGCATTGCGTCAATTTAGATTTGATTAAGAGAGAGTTTTGGCATGTATTTATTAAATATTCTCAAAAACTCTCACAAGTCAGTTTCCTAACCGAAGATAATTAATTGTGTTGTCCTTATTAGCTCTGAGGAAGGTTGTTACCCGCCAGTATAAGAGACCAGTGCAACCCAGACCTAAAAAAGTTGGGAGGGGTGGGGTAGGGGGTATGTACCTCCACCCACCACCTCTCCCGACAAAATTGGGTTCCTTAATAATACCATTGTTTTGACTTCTCCCCTTATCACAAAAAAAAACCTTCAATAATCTTAAAGACAGACATCTTGTCCAAGATAAGGAGGACAAAGAGGATAAATAGTTGTGTTGATAACTTAATCTCAAACTGAACAATGCAAAAAGTCATTTAGCCAACTTGATTGAGACAATGATCAAATAAAGTCTTGAAACTTCCGGTGCAATCTGTAAAGATACTTGTACTTGTTTTGTAAACTTCGTTATATCGCGGTAAAACGTGGTCTCGGGACCCAAAATTTAGTTCGTTATACCGTTTTTTTTTTGCGGGGTTAGTGGGAACTTTGTTACAATTGGGTTGCACTGTAGAACCTCTAGCTTACATGAAAAATTTGTACGCAAGGGGTACATGTTGAAACAATAAAAATTACCTACTTTTGGATTTGGCAGTGTAGGTCACGCCATCGGCGCTTTGCTCAGACCTTCTTTGCCGTCTTAGTCTATTGCGAGTCTCCGGATCCGCGGGCCTTGTTTCAAAGCGCGTTTTAAGTGAATGTTTTGAAGGGTTGGTTTTACAAAACGCATGTTTATATTGAGCTAACATTGCAGAAACACTAAACTTCAACTTCTCTAGAGGCACAAAAAGAATAATAGTTTATTTATTACATTTTCAACCTCGAATTTTGCGTTTCTTGCGTTTTAATTGGTTCAGTAATTCTCGGTTACAGCTCATATACTGAATTGACCATACATGGAAACTAATTGTGTAGTGTTGCAAAGCTGAAATATGGTTCTAAATAAATTCTAGTTGTTATTTTCAAGTATCGATAAGTTTGAAAAACTAAGAAATTTAATAAAATAGTTATTTCATTTGCACTTGTTGGACGTGAGATGATTTATAGCAAACTCGGCGCTACGCGCGTCTTTGGCTGTATTTGCCACGCATCTCATATTCCAACACGCCCTCTTGGAATAATTAATAAACTGACAAAAACAGAAACGTTTTGGAAAAACAAAAGTAAGTAAATAAGCCTGACTTAAAATGGGTATAGCCCACTAATTGTAACTCATAAATTATTTTCAGTTATAATTTAAAAAAAAAAAAAACGATACGATTGGCTGCCCGTCGAAAAGCGAGCTCTATTTCCACTGTGGGAACGGAGGCGGGTGTGTTGCGCCGGCAGTCGTGGGAGGCTGGGACGGAGGCTGGGAAGAAAAGACAGGCGGAAGTTTCGTAACGGGAGGGATAATTGTAACCCCACACGTGCCACATTTAAGAACTACCTCGTTACCAGGGCAACATTTGGTAAGGTCTTGATTGTAGCTCTGCTGACCACAGCATGCTGTAGGCGCCCCCTCTATGATCGGAGCCGGCGACTGGTTACAACAAATCTCACTGGCTTTGTTGATGACTAGCGAGCCACAACAGACCGAGTTAGCGCCGTACTCTCTGAGTTGTTTTTTCTGGCCGCAGCAAATATGTTTGGCTGGGTCAAAATCCTGAGTACATTGATCTCTGTTCGGTGGGCAAGGCTCAAGATCTAGTAGTGGGTTTCCAAAACAGCATTTCTGTAGCCGGACGTGATAAACACTGTAAACTTCTTTGTAGTTACAACATTCTGTGTATTCTCCAAAGGTGCGGCGGAAAAGCTTTGTTGTTGATGAAAAAGATAATAGTTAAAATAAGAGAACAGTCCTTCTTATTTTCAAATTGTACAAGGAAAAGCAAAGATTAAACAATGCTTGTGATTGGCTGATGTAAGGTTGGGGGTAAGCTTTATCTCTCTTTTGATTGGTTTAGATTTCTGTGTCCTCTACGCTGTCATCTACACGGAGACAAAGCCGAAAAAGCTGACAAATGCTAATTAGAGGGTACACAAATTACAAAAGGGAAATCCAAACGTTTTAATTGCTATCTTCAGTTGGACAAACTACAGCATTTCGGGTTAAAATAATAGTTAAATGGTGCATTTATGAGGCACATTTTCCATATGGATATACTTATAGGCGCTACAGATTATTCTTTTTCCAGCGGACCGAAAGAATAGTTATATAGGTGCCTCTGACAGTCGCTTCAAAGCCGTCCATGCATGCTGGTACTCATTTACCGAACCCGGAAGGATAAATAGCTGAGAGAACTTTAGCTGGAAAGAAGGTCACCCAAATATTCAACTCTCAATCTGGCCGGGGATCGAACCGAAGTCCCAGGTTCGGGAGGCAGAGATCTTACCACTGCGCCAACCGCTCTTTGCTCAATACTTCAGCCTGCGTAGCGAGCGTTTAACGACGTTTTGTTGGACGCGCGAGAAATTAGCCAAGCAAAAAAAATGGAAGAAATGGGAAGGGGAATGGGGTGGAAGGAAAAGGAAAGGAGAAGAGAAAGGGGATGTTTCCCTTCCCCACCCCCCTTCCCTCCATTTTTAATTTTTTGCTCGCTCAATTTCCCTTGCCTCCAAAACTTAAAGGAAATGCTTGCTACGCAGGCAATATTTGTGGCGGAGCTTAATAGATTAAACAGTATTTGCGGAAAAGGATTAAAAATGAAAGTGATGAAAAGGAATGGTAAAAAAATGTTAACGAATTCAAGAAATTATAGAACTGAAAATGACGATAAAACATAGGGAAGAGGGAACAATATAACAGCAAACTAAACTGCCTTACCGCTTTTCCGTCGCAGCAAATGGAGGATTCCGGGTCGTACGGGATGCCGTTGCAACTTGGAGGAGGGCAAACACTGCCTTGGAGAGCTGTTGTCCCATCCTTGCAGCATTTGCTTGCATTTGCGTTGATTTGTGTTTTGCCGCAGCAGGAACTGAAGGAGCCATGGGCGCGAAATGCGAGAGAGCCATCGCAACAGATTTGAACACTTGGGTCGAAATACGTTCCAGAGCAAGGGATACAGGAGAATGATTTCTGGACAACGACTTGACCATTGCAGCATTGATGGGTTTGCTTTGCAAGAAAAGAAAAGAATTTGGTGTGAACGATAAAAGTTAAAGCAATGGTGTCACCATTAACAGAGATTTACAACTGTAAGAAACTTCGTCGTACATAAACGACACCAAGTGAATTTTGTCAACCTCGTTAACAAGGACTTTTCTCTAATCTTATAAAACTGAAAATATAGAATTTTTTTATTTCGAAATCAAGTAAAAACACGTACGATTCCCGTCAATGACTCTGAGCATTCATCTTCAGGAGCACTTTAATTTCTTTCTATCTCAGTTGTTGCGAGTTTCTAACTAGTATCATTCGAGGATCAGAATCATATACTGAGCAGAATTTACTATTGGATATGTCATTATTATCGTTAAAACCATTATTATTAATATCATTATTTTTGTCATCATCATCATCATTATTATTGATATTACTAGTATTGTTATTGTTACTATTATCATGATTATAGCTTGAATTAGCTAGTCTGACATGACATTATTTCTAGTATGTTATCATCACGTTTTTCATATTTTTTAATAGTTATCGATGATTTTTTTTCTCAATATATAAATATTACATCTTTATACATATGTTTTAGCGCACAAAATATCCTATATTTTTATTGTAGTTCGAAATATGTAATACTTTTATCAGAGGATCATTAAAGAAACACTATTATTGCTAACTTATTATCATGATTATTATTCCTTTTATTATTCACAAAGTCAAAGTATGTTTTGAGGCTTAGCAAAGAAAATGTCGGGCCCGTGGGCGACCCGTGTGCGGCCAAAATACACATCGCTAATTTTTTGTGTTGCCAGCATGGTGAATACCCGATAATGTAGTGGTCATCACGCCTGACTAGAATGCAGGAGACGCGGGTTCCAGTCCCAGCTCGGGCATAACACCGACTTTTTTCCGGATGAGTGTGTCGAAAAGGTAATTGCACTGTGTGTGTTCAGTTCTCATATGTATTTTTTTTGTTATTATCATTATTATTATTATTATTATTTAAAAATTTTTTTTTACCTTGTTGTACACGCTTCCTCCACAACATTCCGTGCTTGCACCATACAGCCTCGGGCGCTGCACACAATTAAAGCAGCAGACTTGTGTACTGGGGTTGAACGGAGAACCGCCACAAGTCAGCGAGCTGCACGTTGATTGTGTGGTGATAACCAGGTCGGGCTCACAGCAACGCTGTTTGAACACGTGATATGTGACCAAGCCACAGCAGCGCATGAGCGGCCCGGCCGGCCTTGGTCGAAGAGCAGTACCTCCACAACATAGGAATCGCGTCGGATCATAGAACCGGGTAAGACAAGGGGAACACGCAAGATTTTTCAACAAGATTACGCTATCATTGCAACACTTCTGTGTGGCGCTGTTATATACTATGTTAGCGCAACATGCCGATGTGTCCCCGTAGCGCTTAAGTCGAACAACGCGGTTCGAGCAACAGATGTGGGTTGCCGGATTGTAACTCAGTATACCGCATCGAGGCCCACATGGCTCGTTGATGAACCGAACAACCCCGGGCCTGCAGCATTGCTGAATGTGTGGTATGTACAGTTCGGCGCCGCAACATCCTACAAAATGTTGTCTACGGTAAATGTGGCTGCCGCCACAGCATATTTGCAAAACTGGGTTAAATACCCGACCCCCGCACACACTTCTGTAGCAGGGGGAGCTGTGGCTGGTAACAAACATCCCGTTCCTGCAACACTTATGTGTTGCGCTGTTGTATGTTTGATGATGGCCACAGCAGCCAGTGGCTAAACCGTATCGCCTAGAGTGAACCTGGCGTTGGCCCCGAGCTGAGTAACAACAGATCTGGCTAGAAGGGTTGTATTGAGCACCGCCGCACCACGCTTTGCGGGGAGCGCATTGGCCGATGGGGTGAATGTGTTTCACAGCGCTACAGCACTGTATTTGCTTGTTATACATGCGGTGTCCACAGCAAGCTGTGTTCTGCCCATACGATTTGGGGTAGACTGATTTTTTAAGCCCGTCTTCACAGCAAATTTGCGTCGAAGGAATAAATAGTGTCGGTCCGCATCCCTGTATGTTGCAAGTTCCTTTTCCAAGGATCCGCATTCCGGGCCTGCAGCAATCTTGTAGGGTTTGGTGATAGATGCGGTTCCCGCAACACTTGGTATTGCTTCCATACTTTTTTGAATGGGGCTTGTTGTTGCAGCAGACTTGGTGGAGGGGCGAATAGAGCGAACTTCCACAGCATTTGCTTCCGCGGACCCTACGCCATATTTTACCAGCACAACAAACTTGGAACACGTGACTATAGTACGCACGTCTGCAAACACGCAGCGACCTCTTTCTCAAACCTGAAGATCAATAACACAGCAAAAAGTTTTTTGAGTAACGTAACTCCCTAAGAAAAGAGCCATTATTAAATTGAAAGAATCGAACTCGATTCGCTTGTAATAAAAAGTTTTTATTTGGTTTGCGTCTCTCGCGGTTTTCATGCCGTCACAGACGACGGCAGTCTCTGGAGACTTAGCTCTTCAAATTCTTACTTTGAATTTTCTGTTCAATAGCGGAAAACACTCCTAATGAAAAAATATGTAAGGGAAAAATTAAAGAAAAAAATTAATCGAAAAAATGTGGCTTGAGTTGATTCTTTCAGTTAAATATTGTCTACAGGTACAACTGCACAATGAAGTTGAAAGAGTAATGTTGACCGGCTGCGGTATGTCTTCGTTTTCAATGTAAGCGTATGTTTGAGACTTCTAGACAAACTTTTGCACGTCTGTTTTTAATAAATCTGTAAAATACTGTTGATTGCTTATTTTTCGTTTTTGTGATTTGGTTTCTGGTTTCGCTGTTTAGCCATTGCCCCGAAACTCACTGGAAAAGTCATTTTCGTCCCCTGAGCCTAACGCTTCACTTAGCCGGCGGGGCCTTCGCACAAGGTTTTCTCGTGCGGAAGCCTCGCCGGTTAAAAGAAGCGATGGACTCTGGGGACGAGAATGCGAAAAAGTTAACTCCAAGCTCGTTCCAGGGTCTCTCTCCCCCAGAGAGACCCTGGGAACGACAAGAAGGATCGGAAATGGTTTTTATATTTTCTGAGTTGAACAAATGCAAGCTGTCTCTAAGACTATTCAGTGTCTAACAGGGTAATATTACTCTCTTTTCCCCTCATGATCACGAGCTACTCTCTTCGCTGCACATGCCTGTACATGTATTCTAATAAATTATAATTATTTTACTTAAGGAATCTTGCTTTTTTTGTCAATTACTGAGCCATTGTCTTAATTTATGAATACGTCAATTCAGTTCTCGTGTAACTTAAATAATTATCCTGTCACGACTTTTGTAACTGAGGTAACGCTTAAATAATATTCAGCGTCAGAACTTCCTTCACGACAAAAGATTGTGTCCGGTCCTTATCGATGGCCATCCCGACGAAAAATTTTGTACTGAGCACTTGCAAAGTACTGGTTGTTTCGTTTTCGAAAGTGAGTCATAATTAGTTTTTTCCTTTCTTTTCTTACTACGAAAATAGCACCACGTAAATGAGTTTTTCAATAAAACTTCCCGTGCCAGGCAAAAAAACGTCAAAGCGTAGGCACAAAAACAGCAGGAAAAAACAAAGTGATTTCGTTCCTATTAAACCGTGCGGATAATCATGCAACCCTTAACCATATATACTGACTGGCTACCATCAATATCATTATTTTGTTGGTATTGAAAAGTTTATTTTGAAAATCTCAATACTATATTCCGTTACTAAAGCTTAACTGGAATGCTTTAGAAACAAAACTTTCTGATTAAACTATTTTTCTGAAAACCAGGATTTAATTCTTTATAATTTTCGTAGTACTCGCCTTACCAATATATTGACGTCATATCAGCATAGCTTTATCAAAACTTGGTATATTTTGTTGGTCTATATTTAGTTTATTTTTATTGCAACAAAGACCGAGCCAAACCGAATGGCTTCAAAAACTGAAAGGGAAACTTTAGTTCTTTCAAGATTGATTAATCGGTTTTTGAACTTCGAAGAGTTATGTTTAAAAACACACAGGGTCGGGTGCCTAAGTCGGTATATCAATGGAGTTTATGTGCAGCGAGTTTTAAAAGCCATAGACAGTTTGAACGCTACAACTTCGACCTTTCCTTAATTCCCTCAAGTTAATTTTTTCCCATTCTTGCATCGCTTGTGTTTGTAAAAGCATTTATCGACAACGCGGACTTTGCAGGCCGAAAACCCTGAAGCCGGTGCCCGGGTCTCTTACGTGATTTTCTATCAGTGCGTGAACATCGTATAAATACATAAAAATTTTACAAACTCGATTCCCTCAGGGTATCAAATAAGAGTACATTGTAGTATAAGCAATGTTTTAAGTGGTTTTAAATGAACGTTGCAATTAACAAAAATTAACATCGAAAATTTTCCTTAAAGTACCACAGCAATACGTACAAAAAATGTGAAGGTAAAAAATTGTTACTAAACGCTGAAATTCATACTATAACAATAAAAATAAAATCTAGATCGAAAATAATTTTATGAGTTACTTCTGTACAGTTGCAAATTTTAGTGGCTGTTGATAGAGTTTAAAACAAGTTAGGTTTTGGATGAAACAATCTATAGGTGACAATTGAAAACCTTTGGCTTTAGTAACCGTCGAAGAAAGTGTCTTCAAAAACACTATAATAAAGTAAAAGTTTTTAAAAAACGGCCATGTACGCGTTGTAAACACACAAACGCAGCTATTTCTTGAACACTCGAATAGTCAAGTTTCACTTCAACTTAGTTTCTACTTACTTTCATTCAAGTGTGACTTTCTTTCAAGTTTGTTCTGCAAGCTATCCAATTCTGCCCTTTTCCAAAGTTGATCTGCTTTCGTACAAGGAATTGTTTGAAGGAAAACAGCAACAGAGACTAACGAAAACATCAACAGCGGCGACATGATGTTGTCTTTGTACCTTCGAGTACAAACCGAGTGCTGTATTTGTCGTTAGCGCCACACAGGAATTGTTTACAAATTCGTGTTCGATTTCTGTATGAAGTCGACAAGCTGGTTAGCAAAAATCATAAAAAAATCTTGAGTTTCTTGATGGTTCTAGTGACGAAACTTATGCAGCTTGCGCCATGCAGCAACTATGGCTTTAACAGGTACTAAATCATTACCCGCAATTATTTTCCAAAGATAGCTTTTATTAATTGCATTTCATTCCACTTAAAACAAGAAGTGGAAAACTAGTTGAAGACAATACCCCTATATTAGTTCTTCAAAGTTCTTTTCACAAAACATCGTCTCAGTTCTACTTGAAAAGAGCTGAAAGCCTGAATCAATACGGAATGCTTCAGTTTGATTTCAAACGCTTTCAAAACATTGAAAAACTACCAGTAGTTCATACCAACTGCTTTTCAAACTCTCGCCAATTTTGTTCTTATAACTCATGACCTTTAAAAACTAATGACGTGGTCGAAAAGAAATATAAATCATCTTTCGTAGTTATTATGTGAAAGTAGTCCCTGTGGTTACGCTATCAAGACTATTAAGTAATTCACTTGCATACTTGTTTTGAGCTAATTTTGTGCTCGAAGTCACGACAATCATGATTTGTTCAGAAACGGATGACGCCGGAGAAAAAATTTCGAAATATAAATATATATCCGGCGTACGTCAAATCTGAACTCAGTCGTTTCGCATTCAACGTTACACGTTTTGCTAATTTTAACATTCATAATATATATACGTAAACTGCCTCGCTCAACACCCGTTCCAGGTTTCGTGGGGTTTTAAAATTGGTTTACTTAGCTATATAACTTTGGCATAGAAATTTGTTCCAATATACGTATACTGACGAACTTTGTTAATGATTAAGGTAGTTATGACTTATGTGGTATCTAACTGAACCACTGCTAATTTCACACAACAGTTTTACTGGTTGATGTATCGTCAGGAATTTTTGGCATGTTAGCTCTTCAAAGAAACGGAAGCCATCGCAACGTCACAACACTGACATGATTAATATTGCGCAGCATTTATTTCAAAAACTGAAAAAAATGAAGATATATTTTTATTTGCCTTGAAATGTTATGACATCCCTATCTAAAAAAGTCAGTTTTACTTAAAGTCTGCAGAGGATATTTTAAGACAAAGTTTTAAAAAGTGGGTTCATTTTATAGCTAGAATAAGGAACCGTTGAACAAATTATATAAAAAATGAGTTCTTCTGCGGGAGGACTACTACTGAATACAACACTAAACGTTTCAGGAGATATATATGTCATTCAGTTTGAGCAATTCGAAATCAGGAAAATCTAAAAGACCTTGAGCTATAGCCACTGATGTCCATAATACGACCAAAAGTCATGCTTTTAGTGAACTAAAAACTTTGTGTTGGGAGCTGGGAGTTCTAGAGTTAGTCGAAAACATTTTTTTCCTGTCATTAGTATTCCTTTTCTTTATAAACACTTGAGTCCTAAAATCATTCAATTTCCAGCAAATTGTTTTGTCTTGACGAGGGTTCAAAAAGTGACCTTCGAAGATGAAGTTTGGTTGGCAGCAAAACGCTCTAACCGTTTACTCGGTAACGACAACAAGTCAAACGTCAAAGTTAAAAACGTATTTTAATTCAAATATACGAAAAGCCTAACACGGATAAACATCACTGGAAAAATCTAACTTGGAAGTTGAGAAGTATGCTGTTGGTGAACATGCCTTTTTGACAACAGGCATCATACATGATGAGGGGAAGTTTGGAAAGGAATGAATCGAGCTATACTTTAAGTACTTATTACCACGGGGAGAAAGCCAGTGTAAACTGTAAAAGCTTGTTAAAAAAAGGGAAAATTCCTAGTTCAAAGTTGCTGTTGTTTGCTGGAGAGTTATTGGGTGCACCCCCCCCACTTGCCCATAATGGATGGAAGGAAGCAAAACATGTTTTTTTTTTCTTATTTCTATTTGAACCTATTCTTGCTGAGTAGATAATCACGCGCCTTGCATGTTCAAAAGTATTTTGAACTGTCTCTCCAGCTCTCAGCTGAACAGTTCGTCATCTTGTTTCCGGTTTGTATTGCGGCCTTAACTTGACTCTTCTAGTTTCACAAAAATGGCTCAGTTTAAACAAAATGCTAGCTAGCTGCACGTTTAAAGACAGTAGAAAAGCCCCATTACCAGTTTTATCAATAAAACAATACTGTAGCCTCTTATCGAAAAGCTAATTTTTGAGATTATATACGCCACTTTTTTGTAAAAAAATCTTTGCTCTTCTCTACTTCTGCGAGTTTTTAAGGACACACTCCACATTTCGGCACGACCCGGTTTCCAGGGCAACACTTGGCCAGCTTGGTGTTGAATGACTGCTGTCCACAGCACATTGCAGCCGCACCTCCTGCACGAGGAGCCACAGCTCCGTTACAACACTGTCATGGACAAAGCAAACAATATCTGGTCGTTAAAGCAGTTTCTTAAACAATTTGCCAGACCCTCCGCAATGAAGGCATTCTCCCTCAGTTTGTAACTACCTACGTATAAACCATAGAGGGACAGCTGTACAATTCTATTGTTACTTTACTTTATCTGAAACTTGTATGTATGTTTCTCTTACTCGCCAGTTACGGACTTGAACAAATGATAATAATAATAATGATAACAACAATAATAACAATAACATTAATATCATAATAATAATATGAAAGTTAAAAGGCACTTTAAAATCACCAGTTTACCCCCAGCGGCAGGTTTCCCAGGCAACGATAACAATAACGGTGACGATAACGATAATGGTAACGATAACGATAACGATAAAGATAATGATAATGATCATGATAATGGTTTTGGTAATGATAATGATAATGATAATGATAATGATAATGATAATGATAATGATAATGATAATGATAATAATAATGATAATGATAATGATAATGATGATGATGATGATGATGATGATAATGATAATGATAATGACACTGATACTGATGTTGATACTGATACTGATAATGATAACGACGATGACGATAACAATGATGATGGTGGTGGTGATGGTGATGGTGATGAAACTTTGGCATTATCACTCGCCCTTATCAACTCAGTCAGACTACTTGTGCAACAACGCACGTGGGTAAGATTACAAGAAAATATCTTTAACGTGCGTACCCCGTTGCCAAGTTGGGAGAAGGGGGCTAATCTTAGCTTCTCTCCTTTTCCCACCACATGCCCGCAGTTTGGGCAGTCATGCAGTACTTTTAATTCGGAGATCCTGTTTGCAGTTTTATGGCAGGTACAAGCTGATTTCTGAGAAAAGTGGAGAAGTGATAGCGATGGCTATAACTTTGTGATCGAATATTATTAAAAGGGCCCTACAATAGAAACCGGCGGCGCGGTGGCCGAGCGGATAACGCGTTCGACTTGTATTCCTGTTCCTGGGTCGCGAGTGCAAGCCCCGGTCAGACCACTGTGCTGTGTCCTTGAACAAGACACTTTACCTGACTTTGTTCCAGTCGACTCAGCTGTATAAGTGAGCACCAGTTCGCTGGGGGCTAACCTGCGATAGATTAGTGTCCGGTCCAGGGAATTTCACAGATTCTATTCCGCTTAGCACCTCGAGACCGGAGATAAATCTTGGCCTAGTGAACCACTTTGGGTCGAGAAAGAATTTAGTTTTTAACAACGTACATAAACCATCATACATTTTAGCTGTTCAACTCACCAAGTACTTGCGAGAATCGTAGGCTTCTTGATGTAGACTTCCCACCACACAGCAGCTGCTGAACTTTCCGTGCTTTCGCTTAGTCACCACATTCTTGCAACACATGTGCGTTCTAATGTTGTACATTTGTGAGCCACAGCAACGAGTCAAGCCAGCCTTGCTCATGACGCGACCCGAACAGCAGTCGTGAGTGTGGGAGTTGAACACCGCAGTCACGCCGCAACATTTTGAGTAACGACCAAACTTTCTGTGTTTCAGCACCTTCCCCTTACAACAAATTTGCCTGGTACGATCAGTGAAAGGCTTGTTGCCACACTTCCGACAGGTTCCTTTGCGACTTACGACGCGTCCAAAACAGCACGTTTGCGTTCTGACGTCGTAAACGCCGCTACCGCAGCACTTCGTGTGGACTCCATATTTCTTGTAATAAATAGCTTGCCGGTTTCTAAGACCACTTTTCAAACAACATAACTGTTTTATTTTGTTGTACGTTTGTCGACCACAGCATTCTGTGTGCGCACCATGAATTCTTCTCAACAAACTGCCCATGCAACAAACACTGTTTGCTGGTCGATACCTGGAGTAAGCGGCACCGCACGTGTAACCGACCGGCTTAGCGTTACAGCGATAATAATTTGGAACGGGGTTTCCCTTGCAGCACTTCATGGTGCGGTAGTTTCTCACCCCTTTGCGGCAGCACGCCATGGCTTGTCCATACGCCTTGCGGTACACACGGCCGAAACAGCAAACTTGATCTAAAGGGTTGAGTAACCTATAGCTGCAGTAGCTGCTGCTCACACGGTATTTAACTTGCCAGCGGTTTTATATAAAAAAAAAGTTGTAGTTAGTAGGTGGGTACTGATGTTAACAAAGATATTCTTGGGCTAAATTTGGCTCTACCAGGAGTGACAACCTCCTCCCCCCCCCCCTACCCTCCCAAAGAACAATGAATTGTTTCATGTTTGGAGGCTAGCATTGTTTTCTGTAATATGCTCTGTAAACACTCAGTTTTATTCTCTGTGGTAAAAATGATAACAATAACAACAACAACAACAATAATAATAATAACAATAAGAAGAAGAAGAAGAACAATAATACGATACACGCTACAGTCATAAAGTGACTTCATTCTTTTCACTAAGAAGGTTTCCTACAGTTTAAACTATAACAGTAGTTTTTCACTATTTTTCCGTTGGAGGAAAACTTTTGAGCATTTTGTCAAGTTTTCTTTTGTATTCATAAATTGCAATGATTCTTAAACCTAAATCAAGCTCAACTGTTTTTTACCATATTACAGTTAAAGTGAATATGTGGATACACCTTTCGAAATGAGGAGCAGCGTTGAAAAAATTTATCTAAATCTTTTATGTTTCTTGAGATATTAGTTTAAACTGATGACGTCACGAGTTGTTCGACAAATTTGCATGTTTTTAAATCTGCTGCCAATCCATAACCTTTGGAAAAATTTAAACCAAAGTTGGGCTGCTGATGTATTTTGAGGTAAAAAGATCATCAGTCAAATTTTGGCTCAAGTTTGTCCGAAGGTTCAAGATTGGCAGCCGATTAAAAAAAAATACAAATTTGTCGGAACCTATCGTGAGGTCATCACTCGAAGACTTTACCATAAAAGATTTTGGCAAAATTTTTTCATCGCTGTTCCTCATTTAGGAAAGTTTTCACTTCATATGCGTATAAGTGTATATGCGTACTTCATATGCATATAAGTGTTGAACAGCTTGCAAGGGCACGATAAAATTTGCTTTCTTTCTTAAAGTATAGAATTTCGTACGTTTGAATGACTCATACATGCACGTATCGGGAAGCTGAATTTTCTTGGACCTTTTGAACTCTAGTCTCCTTCGCAGCTGTCGTGGCTTCCGAGGGAACGGACGGATGCGAAGTTCTGACACTCGCGCCATTTTCTTGTTTTAAATTCCCGTTCAGTATTAGTTCTAGTTTCATAATTTGCAGTAAGAAGAAAGTCTTTTGCGAAGAAATACCTTGCTTTGTATGAAAGGTTTTTGATGCCAATATTCGGCTGTTCCTGTCCACAAATATCCGGATGTTTTTGAAATCGGATATTTTTTCTCTGTATTTGAAAAATTCCGCGTCTACACGAACCGTTTTAAAACATACGAAAGAACGATTTAATACGCGTCATTACTTTAATCCAGGCCGTTGAAATGCAAAAATTTCCCCAAGAGACAAGTAAATCGAAAGGAAAATGAAAGACGGACTCATTTATGTGGATGATAAGCTTTTGGAGCCAATCACAAATACAGAGTCCCTCGCGTTAGCGAAAACATTTATGTTGCTTTGCATGAGCCGATATCCCATCGTCCGAGGATATACAGAACAAACCCGTGTCAAAGATTATCCGCACAGCAAAGGTTGTAAAGTTTGACATCATCGTATTAGAAAATCTAGTTTGTTTTCGACCGTCCACACGAATGCGATAAATCTCCATTTAAAAAAAAAAATGCAGTTTAGAGAGCATTCAAAAACCCCAGTATTATGTTTATGGCCGTAAAGGTGGCTTTTACGTGTGGAAGGGAGGTGCAAACTTGGAAAAAATGTCCGCTTTTCGAAAATGACCGAATGGCGTTTGGATAAGGCCTAAGACACAAGCAATAACGAAACGTGATGTTTAAAAACTTTTGTATATCGGTTTCATACAAAACTGCTACTTAAATCGAGAGATGCATATTGGAGTTGCCTGAAGCAACATTTACTAATCTCACTGATTACGTTAATTATACTTCAGCCTCGTGGGCATTTTACAGTGTGTTAAGTAACGCGTAAGCATTGGCTTTGTTTCG
This sequence comes from Hydrozoanthus tunicans, assembly GCA_026413305.1. Classification (NCBI taxonomy): domain Eukaryota; kingdom Metazoa; phylum Cnidaria; class Anthozoa; order Zoantharia; family Hydrozoanthidae; genus Hydrozoanthus; species Hydrozoanthus tunicans. The sequence continues at coordinate 18,333 of JAOBAT010011124.1, read as the reverse complement.
TTTCGACGGCGGAAAAAAATAGATCTCACAAGGTAGAAGTCAGCCTAGAGTGGAGTGCGGACGCTTTCGTCATAGCAGTGGTACGCGGGTAATCGGGCTGTCAGTTTTTTTCAACCCTTTTTCGAGTACTATCAATACTGGGGACTAGACACCGCCTTCCTTATCCCTTTAAAGTAAATCAGTTACTTACTGATGCAAGGAGAACCATCAAAATGAAACCAGTTAATTCCGCCAGTTAAGGAGAGATGACCGACAAAGTTATACTAAAAACTAATGTGCTAAAACATTTAACTACACTCTGCCTTCTATACAATATCAAAATTTAATATCAATGAAAACTTGGCACTGGAAGTTTGAATGCCGACGCGAAGTTTCGGTGTCATATTACAAGCGCCATCATCAGTTTGAAAAAAAAAACACAATAAATTATCAGGAAAAATCAAACTAAAAACATCAGATGATATTGTACATCTCATGCACCAGTTCAGTTAGCTTTATGAATGCTTTTGTTAATGAATAAAAGAAGCCTTTTGATCAAAACTACGTCGTTAAGAATATTGACGATGTTTGACGACACGGATGCGGGAGCGCATACATTTAAACATAAACACGCCTTTTCTTTAAAATAAGAACCCGTGGATTTAGCCGAGACTCATTGTTCTTAGTTTCTTGGCGATTTTAACCTCAAATTGTTCTGATTTCAATGTATGTTTAAATCTAAGAAAAACTACGCGTAAGGTATCGGAATAATTAACAATTATTCCAAGAGCGCGTCTTGGATATGAGATGGTAAATAGCCGACAAGACGCGTAGCGCCGAGTTGACTATAAATCATCTCATATCCAACAAGCGCGAATGGAATAATTGTTTTATTAAATTCAATTAGTTTTCTTAATTCTCCCATACTTAAAAATAACAGCTAAATTTTGTTCAGAACCTATTTTTTGGCTTTGCAAACACTACAGTCAGTTTCCATATTTAGTGAACTCCGAATATGAGCTGATAACCGAGATTGAATGAACCAATCAGAGCGCGCGAATCGCAATATTCGAGATTGAAAATTTAATAAACATGTATATTCGATCAACTCATCCCCGCGGATTGATCGTGGATTCGCAGCAATTTCCAGTGTAATAATGATAAGCTGCGAAGCATCTGTATTGTTCAGTTAATTTAAGTTTGAAAAATCAGCTATCCAGCCCGACCGTAAGCTTGTTCTTAAATTTTGGGCAAACCTGAGCCTCGTTGTTCTTATAAAGTTGTTCTTATAAAAAAGGCGTGTGTTAGTAAGAATTGTGAATCACATGTGTGTTTCACAATTCACATTTATTATTTAAAAGAACTGTAAGGAAGAAGGAACTAGTTCTGTTTTTAGATGATGGCTGTAAGAGCTGCAATTTATGCAATTCGTGATAGTTTAAAATGAGACAGATTTTTATATTGTACTTATATTATAGCTTTTTTTATCATCTTTTAAAATGTTGAGTTTTGCTTGTGGATTTCTTAACTTTTTTGTTGTGTCCCAATATTAGTATAGGATATATCCCAAGCTAGAAGGTTTGACACTTTAATGAAATTTATTATCATTTTTTTCCGTGGTTGACCTTGGATTTGCGAATTGTATGTTGATAAAAAATAAATAAAAAGAGGGGAAAAAAGGTGCTTTGACGCATTTCTATCACATGCATTGCGTAGCTCCAGCGCAAACCAGCAACTTTCGGGTTCAATATACACGCTTTTTTTAAGAACAACTTTATAAGAACAACAAGGCTCATATTGGCCCAGCTTAAAGAATAATTTTAGAAAAAGCTGAGGCTATATCGAGCCTCAATATTTACTGACTTAACAAAACAGAACGAAAAACAAATGCATGGTTCGAAGTTCACAATCACTGAAAAATGACAGCCGGAGCGAATCCACGATAAATCCGCGGGAAATAACGAACCAAAATTCGTTTTCCAATACATGTATGCATCGCAATACCTGGGTTTAGTTTTTGTTTGATTTATACCACCCATAGAAAAAAGAACAATTTAAGAAAAATTCGAGCCTCAAATAAATCGCAAAAAGTTTAGAACAATGAGCTTATGAGCTTACAATGGTCTTATAAGAAAAAGTGTGTATAGTCTTCAGACTGACACTGTATATACCGCTGGGCAACTATATTTGGCAATCTGAAATCAGTCTCTGACAAGTTTTTTTCAAAGAAGAAAAATAGGCCATAACTTCAAAAATTGACTTATCGCAAAAACCAAGGTATCGTTTTGAGATGATTTTCATAATTGAGTCTAACAAGGCTAGCTGTCTCAATGATTTTTGATAAGAAACGAAAACCAGTTTAACACGATTAAGAAATCAGACCGACCCGTTCTTATTTGCTTAGCGATATCTAATAGTTATACCATCGTTTCGTTTGTCAAAAGCTTACTACAAATTTATCCATTTTTGAAAATAAGAGCTAGACAAAACCCGAATTTGGATTAATTTAAACAACATTAAGCCTCTGGATCCAATGAAATTACCTTGCGAGGTTCTTTGATGGTATCTAACTCTTCGAGACGAACCAAACCGCTGAGAAACGACTGCTTGTGCACAGATACAGATAGAAAGGAGTGTCATTGCCTTCACTGCCGGTGGCATCATCGCGGTTGTTGGTAGATTTACCTTCTTGTGCCGTTAGCATAAATTCTTCAACTAAGGTGAGTGAAATCCAAATGCAATTAACTGAATAATGACAAACAGGAGATTAAACCGTGTACAAAGTGGGATATTTTTAGCCCTATAGTATCGCACTAATGCATGTCTGTAGATGTTATATAACTTCTATAACTATAATTAGAAGCACTTCTGTGTATTGTAGGGATCCAATCCAGTCGTCTGAGATAAGCCTCTATATATAAGGACGTTATTTAGATTATGCTGAAGGTAAAACAGCATTTAATCAATATTAGTCATTTTAGTCACAAAAGCTAGATACAAACATTGACATAAAATCTGTTCGCTGTTTGTAGCTACGTATGCAAAATTCATGAATGGCAAATAAAACCATTCGTGTTTTATTATATAAAACTCAAAATCTCATTACTGCCTTGCTTTCATCTAAATGATAAAGAAATACCCATGACGCTGACGTTACGAGCGCTGTTACATAATATCATTATATAGTGCATCTCTGTTAGAAGAGTACTTCCTTCCGAGTCCCAAGACAAGAGTGCTTGTGCTCATTACAAAGCTGCTATCACGATTCAGGAATCAAGCTTTAGCGTGGCGAGTTGATGTTGAACTAAACTACTAAAAGTGATTTCAAATGTTTATAAGACGATTTCATCGTGTTTGCATTTTCGGAAACAAATGCGAACATTTTTTTAATCAGAACATACAGAAATTCGCCCTTCCCCCCCTTATATTGGGTAGTAGGTATGATTGTCGTATTTTTTAGAGTTTAAAATAGTCAATTCAATATTTTTAGGGGTTGTTAAAGGAAATCCTGTGTTAAACAAAGAGCCTGGTATTATTTAGGGTTCAAAAAAGGGGGAAGCTTTAAGACTGTACTCGTAGTCCCTTGCTTTGGCAAACGTGCGTACTGATAAGATCTAGAAGCGAAGACAAAAGTCCTTTGACGTGCGCGCCTTTATATAGAACACCAAGCATGACAAAAGTCTAAAACAAGAATATATTGGTTCTTTTACGAGCATATGTTGAAACCTCGATATATATAAGTATTGAAATCCCTGTATATAAACGACGAAAGCTTGAAACATCCTATATATGTACGTCGGCGGAAGTTTGAAACATCCCATATATATAGTTTGAATGTTCTCACATATATATTGGTTGAAGTAATCGAGTTATCGACTTCCCGGAAATAAAATCAGTCCTGGTAGCTAGCGGGTCGGCGCTGAGTCCCCTTGTGTTGTGCTGAACGTGATATACAGTAAATAAAGGCACGCGCGTAGTAGAACGTTTGCAAAAGGACGTCTTTTAAAACTTCTTTTTCAGTACGCACGTTTGCTGAAACACGGGACTGCAAGCAGTCCAATAGCTGGGCATTTTTAAACCCTAAAAAATACCAGACTCTTGGTTTAACACCGGATTTTTTTTACATCCCCTAAAAAATGCTGGACTGGAAATTTTAACCCCTAAAAAGTACGACGGTCATACCTACCATCCCAATATAGGGAGTACCCCGGGGGGGGGGGGGACTTAGCGCCATCCCGATAAATATTTAGGGGAAAATGTCAATATTTAGGGCAAACCGATGAACCAATAACAATTACGTGATAACACGTAATATTCAAACCGAGAGATAGGAAGAATGGAAGATTTTTATGCCTCATTTTGGGGACTTTTCCGACGCTCAGCCCTAACCTTTCAGCCTTGTAGTACCCCTCCCCCCTGGAATTCGTCTCGATGGCGTTTGCAACTTTTCTTTTTTTGATTACCGCCATACCGGTCACTAGTATCAGTGTTGTTTTGTATTGTGTTTTATGACATAGTCACGGGAGAACAGGCAATAGGACTCGAGGTCACCTTCGACCAGGACCCATAGTTTAACGTCCGTATCCGAGAAGACTCCCGGGGGGGGGGTACTTCGGGGTCAAAAGGGTAGAGATGACCGTCGGAAAAGTCCTAAAAATACCCAACTAAAAAATACCAAAGGATAAAAAATTTCCCCCCTAAATAATACCTCTCGTTTTTAAAATTACCCTAAAAAATACCAAGTTTCCCTTGAAAGCTAGCGGATCGGCGCAAAGTTCCTCGTAATATGCGGTGAATAAAGGCGCGCCTGTATTAGAACGTTCGTTGAAGGACTTTTTTCTTAACATTTTATCAGTATGCACGTTTGCTAAAACACAAGCAGTCCAGTAGCTTGGGGTTTTTTAACCCTAAAAATACCAGACTCTTTGTTTACCACAGAATTTCTTTCAACAACCCCTAAAAAATACCGGACCGACAATTTTAACCCCTAAAAAATACGACGGTCATACCTACCACCCTGATGTAGGGAGTACCCCACCCGGTATCCCGGGGAACACGCAAAGGTTAGCCCTTTGCAGATGTTGAAGCAAGGCAGCACCTTCTCCTCAAATGTTTTTTAAAGACCCTGAGTGAAAATCGCTATCCAGAGGGCGGCGCGGTGTGTTCATTACTAGCGTCAAGCACAGTGATGATACCTTAAATTTTGAAAAAAACGGAAAAAACTTTAAGGTGATTAACTTGCAATGTTCATGATGTTGGCCATTGTGGTTGGAGTTAATACTTTCTTCATTTTTCTCTACCACAATCTCTGTTTCTGTTTTCTTCTGTGTTTCTTTTCTGTTTTTCTTCAAGCTTTCGGCAATGGTGAATTCAAGGTATAATTTTTTGCATATTGATATACACAGAAGCGGCCGACCCCAAGCTGGCAGAGTACGTGAAGTTGATGTTTATACAAAGTGTCTCACATATTCAGCAGGGAATCGCCATTACTAATTTACCTTGTGATGTTCTGTTAAGAAACATGTAGTAAAATCGCCTAAGGAGACACGGGGCCGTAAATTTGTTGTGAAATGGGTCAAGGAAGGTCTAAGCAACGATATTTAGACGCAGTAAAGAAGTTAAGTAGCTTAGAATTGGCGAATATAGAGGCAGTTTTCAAAGAGATTTCAGTGGCAAATGATGACGGGAGTAGGCGAATGGTTCTGAACACTATTAACAGACAAGACTTCGCAGAGCGTTTCAGGTTACCTGCGTTTATTGGAGAGCGGTTATTCCATGCTTTTGACAAAGACGAAGTAAGTAAAGCCAGCCTGGTTCTCCGAGTCGTCCGAGTCAAGTCGTCTACGGCTGAGACGACGGGGACGATTTTCGGGGTCAGAGTGGTAAAAGAACTTGCCATCCTCATTTCCAACTCCCACATTTCCCACTTCTCTTGCTCTCAACAGTCTCAATAGATTTTTTTTTGTGAAATACTATAATTTATAACGGCTTAATACCATCTCAGAGTTCAAACAGTTTACTTAGAAGATGGCATCAATACATCAAAACATGCTGTTTGTTTTGAGAAGTGTTGTTCTTACATCCAATTACCTTGTAGAAATAAGATTTAAAATGTTTTTTTTAATCTCTCAATTAATTTCTCAAACGCCAAAAACCTTCAATGTACCCCTTGCATGCTCAAGGTATCGGACCTGTTTTAATCCAAAAACCTTGAGGTTTTGAAAATTTACTTGAAAAACCTTGAGATTTTGGTCTCAAACCTGGAGATATATAAAAATGTCTGGAAGCAAGGACAATGTAACACAAGCGATACTAGCAATGTTCAAGTTGTCATGATTATAAGCGTGTTTTTCTGACTGCAAATTACATAATTTGTATAAACTAAAGCTAAAATAGATATCAACATAGAGTTATAGCATGTTAAATACATTTGATTAATTAAGTCATAAAGATGCAACTAAGTTGTAGTGCCTCAGGTACAATGTTTAATGTTGTTCAAGGGTTCTTGCTGCAAACAAAACAAGACAAAATGGTGATGAAGTAACATAAAAGTTGGATTTTATATCTAGTGTATCACGACTGTCATTTCATTGTGAGAAACTGTGAGATTTAGAGGTTAAACTGTGAGACTGTGTGATGAGAACTGAAACAATGGGTCTCACATTCAAACTCTTAGAGTTGGAAGGTCTGAGGTGCTGCTAATTGAATCAAACTATTGGCGTATGAATTTAGCCTCAGTCTTGAACTTTAGTAAAACACTCACAAACTCCAGTGAGAAAAGGTGTTATTTAAAATCCAGAATATAGTTTCATTTTAATATTCGGTTCATCCATACTGGAGTTGTCAAATATTGTACTTCATCATTTTGAGACTAAGACTGAGCATGTGCACGGAAGGTCTGTTTTTCATTAGCAGTTCGTTATGCACAATAAGAGAATGTTGCCAGCCCAAAGGGGGCTACTATAAACTACCCAGCTGTTACAGCAGGAGATAAATATTAATAAATTGATTATTAGCAAAGGGAAAGGAGTTTTAAAAAGAGAGAGAAAGAGATCTGGTACAACTGGGACTGTTTATCAAAGAACACAGGTCTTGGATTGATTCGTCTCTAGACAAGAATTTAGCTTGCTTAAATTGATTTCTTTACTTTACTCAGAACGGCACCATTGACCTGGATGAGTTTGTTGGTGGCATTGCCTTATGCCTCCACGGGACTGTGCGCGACAAGTGTAAACTGTTGTTCACTATTTTCAACTTGGTAAGTCTTTTCTAAGCTGTATTTTGCATTTCTTAGTCACAACTTGGGTTCAGTTTTTTTAAGTTGGTGTCTGTAAGCTATCCACCAGATAAAAGCTTTAATAACATTTAATTAATGATTGTTTAATTTAAAAAGTAATGCATCAAGGTTTGTTTGGAGTTGGGATGTCTGGGTGACCTGCAAGCAAACTCCAACCACAAAATTGGGTTAAACAGCACTGAATCCTGAAGCAGGTGGTATACGTTGAGGTTAGAGGGGTAGGAGTGGCATAGAAAAAGTCCCAAAATTACCCTAAAAATAACCAAGAAATAACAATTTTCCACTGTTAAAGATATTTTTCGTTTTAAAAATTACCCTAAAAATATCAATTAAAAGTTGATGTTTCTCCAAAAATAGCTAGAAGGTTGGTGCTAAGTCCCCTTGTGCTGTGCTGAGTGTGATTAGAGTAAATAAAAGTGCACACAAAACAGGACATTTGCCAAAGGACTTCTGTCTTAACTTCTTGCTCAGACAGCCTGCATGCTAAAAAACAGGACTGCAAGCAATCTAATAATTTGATGTGCTATTCAACCCTAAAAAATACCTGGCTCCTTTTTTATATAGGATTTTCTTTAACAACCCCCAAAAAATACCAGACTGACTATTTTAACCAAGTTTTTCAGTGACACACACCTATTTTTTTTAAAAAGTTGTTTTAGATATCATATTTAAAACATTTAGAATTAACCCTTTGAGCCCAATATATGCCAAATGGCTTAATGCTAAATTCTCCCTGAACTAGAACCCATATTTTAAATGTTAGCTGTTTCAGAGAATTTGGATTTTCGACTTCAATAGTTTGCTAAGTTTGATCATTTCCCAAGTTCCCACTGTCAAATCTTTTGTTTAAAAGTTATATAAGGAGAGGTTAGATTTTGAATACTGACTGGGGCTGCTAAAAGTTAAGTATGTTGTATGTATTGACAGTAGTTAGTTTATTTTAGCTGTACCCTGTGCTACAAAAAAAAACTTTAATTAAGAAAGTTAACAAATCTTTTTAAAAATGAATCTTTCTGTTAGGATGAAGATGATGGAGTCAGTCGCGATGAGCTGACTGCAGTGTTGCTTAGCTCCTTAGAGTCAGCGCAAACAATCTTGGACAATGTAGAGCCTGGCAGCCCAGGCCTGGATCCAGGTTCAGAAACTGGCTGGTTTTTCCAAGGAGATCCACTGATTGATACAGTGACGAGGTGTGTTACAGCTAAATCCTTTCTCAAGCCTTTAGAAATGGCTCCCAGGGCCGGCGCTTATCTCCGGTTTCTGTAGTGTTAAGCCAATGAGAGTCTTTGATTCCCCCTGGACAAGACACTAATCTATTGCAGGCTTTATAATGCCACAAACTCTGTGATAAAAGAAAATAAGATTTTTCGGACAAGGAGATCTGGATAAGACTGTTTAGTTAGAGATCCCAGAAGATCTTTGTGAGATTGAATAGTAAGAGCTCCCAAGGGATTTGGGTGAGGCTGACTGGCAAGAAATTCCAAAGGATCTGGGTGAGGCTAATTGGTAAAGGTCCCAAGAGATATTGATGAAGCTGATTAGTAAGAGATCTCAGGAGATCTGGGTGAGACTGATTAGTAGGAGATTCCAGAAGATCTGGGTGAGACTGTTAGTAAGAGATTCCAAGGGACCTTGGTGAAGCTGATTGGTAAGAGACCCCAAGAGATCTGGGTGAGACTGATTGGTAAGAAATTCCTAGGGATCTTGCTGGGGCTGATTGGTAAGAGACCCCAGGAGATCTGGGTGAGACTGATTGGTAAGAGATTCCAGGAGATCTCGGTGAGGCTGATTAGTAAGAGATCCCAGGAGATCTGGGTGAGGCTGATTGGATAGAGACTCCAGGAAATCTGGGTGAGACTGATTGGTAAGAAATTCCTAGGGATCTTGCTGGGGCTTATTGGTAAGGAATCCCAGGAAATCTGGGTGAGGCTGATTGATAATAGACCCCAGGAAATCTGGGTGAGACTGATTGGTAAGATATTCCAGGAGATCTTGGTAAGGCTGATTGGTAAGAGACCCCAGGAGATCTGGGTGAGACTGATTGGTAAGAGATCCCAGGAGATCTGGGTGTGACTGATTGGTAAGAGACCCCAGGAAATCTGGGTGAGACTGATTGTTAAGAGATTCCAGGAAATCTGGTTGACACTGATTAGTAAGAGATTCCAAGGGATCTTGGTGAGGCTGATTGGTAAGGGATCTCAGGAGATCTGGGTGAGGCTGATTGGTAAGAGACCCCAGGAAATCTGGGTGAGACTGATTGGTAAGAGATTTTAAGGGATCTTGGTGAGGCTGACTAGTAAGGCATCCCAGGAGATCTGGGTGAGGCTGATTGGTAAGAGACCCCAGGAAATCTGGGTGAGACTGATTGGTAAGAGATTCCAGGAGATCTTTGTGAGGCTGATTGGTAAGAGATTCCAAGGGATCTTGGTGAGACTGGTTGGTAAAAGATCTCAGGAGATCTGGGTGAGACTGATTAGTAAGAGATTTCAAGGGATCTTGGTGAGGCTGATTGGTAAGGGATCTCAGGAGATCTTGGTGAGGCTGATTGGTAAGAGACCCCAGGAAATCTGGGTGAGACTGATTAGTAAGAGATTCCAAGGGATCTTGGTGAGACTGATTGGTAAGGGATCTCAGGAGATCTGGGTGAGGCTGATTGGTAAGAGACCCCAGGAAATCTGGGTGAGACTGATTGGTAAGAGATTTTAAGGGATCTTGGTGAGGCTGACTAGTAAGGCATCCCAGGAGATCTGGGTGAGGCTGATTGGTAAGAGACCCCAGGAAATCTGGGTGAGACTGATTGGTAAGAGATTCCAGGAGATCTTTGTGAGGCTGATTGGTAAGAGATTCCAAGGGATCTTGGTGAGACTGGTTGGTAAAAGATCTCAGGAGATCTGGGTGAGACTGATTAGTAAGAGATTTCAAGGGATCTTGGTGAGGCTGATTGGTAAGAGATCCCAGGGGATCTTGGTGACTGAGACATATTATTAAGAGGCCCCAGGAGATTTTGGTTGGACTGATTTATATAGTAGGAGACCCAAAGGGAACTTGGTGAGACTGATTAGTAAGAGATCCCAGAAGATCTTGGTAAAAGAAGATCTGAGTAGTAACTTAAAGACATCTGATTGGAGATAATTTTTTTTAAATAGTAAAATTCGCAAGAAATATCTTTTGGAAATCAGTAAGAAATCTCAAGAGATCTTGGTAAGAGTTTGGTTAGAAGTAAATATAAGCAAGTGGCACCTAATAGTTTTATTTAAGTTAACTCTTTGATTCTATATTAGGTCTATTTTTTAAATACAAGATTATCCAAATTGATACTTGCAATTTTGTGGAATGTTAGAATAAGACCTGAGGTATTTACTATGTACTACCCAGTGTTAGTTTACTTTGCACCTTTGCTGGATGGTTTAAAGTTTTGTTTTAGTTTCTAAACACCTGTGTGCCAACTGAGTATTTTCAAGAAATGTTTGAATTGTTATTTTTTTACTTTTCCATCCAAAGAATAGTTGATGATGCATTCAAAACCTGTGATACTAGTCAAACTGGCAAACTCTCAGTGAAGGTATTGTTCATTATATATTTTAAATCAACATACTTAGATAAAGGTACATTAATTTTTAAAGCATGTGGTGCAAAATTAACTCTTTTGGCTGTGCAAATCACAACAGCTTTACTTCTTACTCAAGTAACAGTTTACTTAATTGCCTGGCAAAGGTTGCGTCATGTGAATTTTAGTTGTCAGAGACGAACAGATAACTGTAAATAAACCAACGCCTACTCAACTTAACATGGTTTCAAACACCTTAGATTTGTGAAGGTGGCTTTGTTAAGGTTCAGTTATACTAATATTTTAACACTTTTATCATTTTGAACTGATTAAATAGTTCATTCTGCTGGGCGACTAACTTTTAGATGCTTAGACTTGCCCAGGGACAAGTTTTGTCAGAAAAATTTTAGGCAAGTCTCTGTGGCTTTACTGTCCGAGATCTGCACAAGTTATTGGATACAGAGAAACTTTTTGAACAATTTCATTTGTTATCATTAAAAATGATATTGTAATTATATATTATTTAATTATGTTATTTTATACTATTTTTATTTATTGTTTCCTGAAATAAGCTTTTTCCTTTAATTGTTTTAGGAATTTGAGACATGGTTGTTTCAAAGCCCGCAAATTATGGACAATGTGTTCGGATTGCAATGCCCAAAGCCAGAAGGTAGACAAATTTATGGTTTCATATAAGAGGAAACATGTTAAACTTTACATTTAGTTCAAGTTAGATTAATTAGTAAATATAATTAATGAAATTGTTTTATGAGTTTTTTTACTGGTACAGTAAAAACCCATATGTAGGAACCTATGGGTCTAAGAACCTGAAGAAATTTGCCATTTTAGTATCCCAAAACATGAGAACCTATTTTGCCAAGCAAATTTAGACAGAAAATGAAATAGTCCTGAACTTAAATACGCTGGATAAATTTCAGAGAAAGTTTCATAAGCTTTTGAACTCTGCCGAGTCCTTGGTCACATGACTGGTCGTGGCGTCAACTCCGAAAGTCTGGGGCGAAAAAATTTGAACTTCGACAAGGGCTCCCCCTCCTTCTGCTCCTGAGGAGGTTGGTCCAGATTGGAGATAGGTTGTGGCAGCCTCCATCCCTGTTGAGCAAAGGGTTCAATGTTCTGATATGGATGGCCTCCTTCACTCCCCTCTCACACCACCTAGGTTCAACCTCCAAAATCTCTGTGGTCATGATGATTATTGAGTGCCCTGGTTCCATTACATGGATGTGTCTTGAAACTTCGACGAAGGTGAGCTGGGTCTTCTGTGCTCCTCCTCCTCAGCAGAGTTTGAAAGCTTATGAAAACTTTCTCTGAAATTTATCCAGCGTATTTAAATTCAGGACTATTTCATTATCTAATTCCTGGAGTAGATAGATGAACCTACGCAGTACTAAATTTAAACAGGTTCTTAAATGTGGGCTGGGGTCACATTACATTTTCATGTAGATTAATTAAGTACCCTATTACTCGCTCCCTTCTATGTGTAACATAGGCTGTAATTACAAAGCGAACAAAATTCTCTCTACAAGCGGACAATCTCGTCAAATGGTTTTTGTTCCTGTGTAAGAACTGAACTTGATTTTGGAATCTGCTGTTCAATTTTTGTCATTCCTAACTTTTCAAATTTATGGTTTTGAAAAAAGAACATATTATCAAGACCCAACCAGGAGTGGTTGATTAGCTAAAAATTTTCAACTTCTTCATAAGATTTTGTAGTCTTCTAAGAATGGTCTCAGTCTCAGCTTTTAGTTCAGATCAGCTTGCTTTTTTATGATAAACAATGGTAACTATTGTGACTATTTATTTCAGAGGGCCATTGGTTAAATGAAAGTAGCAGTACATCTGTGACACCAAGAACTGAAGCAACTGCCACGGAATGGCCTCAGTCCATCGGATCTGAGAGTGTCGTTTCATTACAAGGGGGTCTGCAACAACAGAAAGATGTTAGAACATTAAGTGACCTGTTCTCTGTTCCCACTGGAGATAGCAGCAACCCAGAAGGACAGAGTTTCTTTGACACAATTAGCAATGCACCCAAAGTTGATTCATTTGCTGGAAATACCAACCCAGCAGCCAAAGATCCTTTTCAAGTGAGCCAAGTTCTTTCAGAAAATCAATCTGTTAACCCATCATTGGAGTCATTCCAAACTATACAAACTACCCATGATCCTCTTGGCACTTCAAAGTCCCATGATCCTCTTGCAGCTCCAATGTCCCATGATCCTCTTGCCCCTCCACAGTCCCATAATCCTCTTGGGGTGTCACAGGGAGTTGTAAAACCAGTGATAGACCCTTTTGTAGGACTTGATATTTCCAGTGAGCCCCACAGGGCACCTTCTATGCCCACAACCCCAGAGTATGGGGGACGAGTGCACGGAAAGCAGACAGAAGTTGAGCGTAGAAGCTGTGCTTGGATTCCACCACCTGAGACCAAACAACTTCTTGCCACTATTGCCTCGGGGATGCTGAACAGTTTAGATGTTGATCAACAGTTCCTAACATCACCAAGTATTATTGTGGAAGCAACCAAGGTAGGCTAATAATTAAGGCACAGTCATACATACTGCTGACCCTTTCACTACTACTGCATTTATCAACATCTAAATTGTCCTTGCAGTATCAAAAGAAAATAAGTTGATTAGTGCTGAGATAAAGAGGTTGAGCATTCATCTAAAACTCCGGTAGATGAATTACTAAATTCTCCCAAATTATTTATAGAAATAATATAGACATAAGTCATGAGTATTTACAGACTCACTTTTGGGCATCATAAGGGTGAAAGAGTCAAGCTCCCAAAGAAGTGATCTCATATATTGCTTCTTGTAGTGACTGCCTTAGGGGAAGAACTCCAGGCTAAGTGGGAGGAGCGCTATGTTTCTCTTGGAGGTTAAAAGCCAAGGGGTTGATACCTAACAGGTTGTTGGTGCAGTGTTAAGATTTTGTCGATACATTGTTTATACATAGAAACTAAGCAATACTTTGCTGGTCAACTTAAATAAGTGTATCGCTTAGTTATAATAACTAAGCAATACTTTGTTTTACTTAAGAAATTAGCTTGAAGCAGAAAGCATTTGACTATTTCATCTTTAAATACAGGTGTTTAAGTTGTTTCTTTTAGGGTTAAAGGTTATTCAAAGCCATGCCTCTGCCCCTTAGAGCTGGCAGGTCCCCCTCCCCCCTCCCCAAAGGAGTCCTTGCACCTGTAAGCGATGAGTATTAGTTCTTGCAATTAATGCAGTGGTGATTGAATAACAAGACAAGACAAGACAAGATATTTTATTTGTGCCCTCTGAATTGCTTCATAAAGTACAGTTTTGTAATTAAAAATAAACTTTTGAGGAACCACTTGCTGCCTAAAATAGCAAAGCTAATCAAGCTAGGCAGCAAATTGGTCATTTGGTACAGTCTATTGTCAATAAATAGTAATTCAATAAATGTGAGGAATAACATTTAAGGCTAATAGGAGAAAATTACAATTTAATTCGAGAACAAAAAAAATAATAAAATAATAATAATAATAATAAAAAACAATAATAACAGATAGATTTAGCAGAGACAACATGATGAAAAGTAACTTCTGTTTACAAATTGCGCGCGCACAGCTCAAAGTCCTAAGAAGGAGACATCACATTATGAACGCAATGCGAAAACATCCAAATCCCGTCCTGAAACACAATGCTACATGTACATTGCAACGGCTCAGGATATCAAGCTATGAATGCACATGCAGACAGAAGTCACAATGTCATTATATTGTCTTAAATTTGCTAAATCTATCTTTTTGCCCTGAAGATGACTTTGAAGCTGAAAACATTTTTTTATTCTTTTAAAACACACAGTATCTTAAAGTGTATATATCACTAGCATTGAACTTGGTCTGTTAGAAAGGGATTTTGTAAAAGAAGAAAAATGTCGTTTATTTCATTAAAATAACTCTTTTGGTTGCTGAGTGATAAAGCTTTTTCAAATATGCAAATTACCAATCTTGTGATGACTAAGTTGGCAATCCAAAGGGAAAAACTACTAAACAACTGTTATCTCTTCAGCACGTGTTTGTGTTTGTGTTAAAGTGTAGAGTTTCAGGATCAATGATCTGGTATTTCAAGAAATATTGACTGACTTGATAGTGATATATACACTTTAAACTTTTTTTCTGTAATTATTTTACAGTTCCAAATAACTTTATGGTTAGCAAAAACATTTTTTTGGAAGCTTATATATACATTAGTCTCATGTCATAGTTTTTTTTGTGTGTTATAGCTCGATCCTGTTAAAGATCTTATTGAGAATTTCCTTGGTGAGGAAGAAAGCGAAAAGAGGCAAACCAAATCAGTGGACAGTGTAGCATTTGATGAGTCTGGTTTAAAGGAGCTTCTTGTAAGTTCTGTGTTATCACAGGATAGCAAAAACCTTAATGCAACAACTGATGTTTTTATTTTTTCAGCATTTATTAAAATTGCTCTTATTTTTCTGCATTATATTACATATGCAGCTGACTTGATTTCTGTTGGTTAATAGGGGAATAAAACAGCATCACTTGTGTTTCTACACAAATATATAAAATTATTATGATGTAAGAGGGCACAAAGAAAGTTTTGAGAGAAAACGAGGTGAAGCTAAGTTTTAACTCTGCTTTTCGATAGCCAAATCATAATCATTTTCTGTTCTCTTACTGTATTTATTTGAATTAGTGCCCAGTGCCGAGTTGTTAAAAAAAATTGCCTTAATCCAGGTTAACTACCATGACAGCCAATGGATTTTGTTAGGAGTAAACCATGGTTTAAAGTTATTTGGCTTTCGAACAACTGGTCCATGGGCACTAATTAAATTTTTGCCTTTTGGGATGCCTGGGCAATTATTTGGGGTGGGCGTTAGTTTGAGACTGGGCACTAATTAACTTTTCACAATTCTCAGCAAGTAACAACTATATTTTGTGTGAACGTAAAAATGAAAAATGATTTGCGGTTTGCACACTTCACTCAGAACAATCCACTCCCATGGAAACTGCAGTTGAGAGATTGAGGAGGATCCCAGCATTTTAATAGGCTGTCGGAGGACACTTGTATACTTCAAAGGCATTAATCAACACTTCATTATGACTGTGATCGAGTTTCTTTCTTTTTTCTTTTTATTAACATTAGTTTTTTTGTTGGAGGGGGTGGGCGCTAATTCGAGATGGGCACTAATTTGAGGTTGGGCACTAATTCAAATAAATACAGTATACAAAATAGCTGTGTAACCAGTCATAGCATGTGATATATAAGAATTATTTTCTAAACGTGATGATGTTGATAACATTGATAAGCATTTTTTTCCTAAGCTTATTTCAATACAAGGGGTTTCCTTGGGAGTTTTCAAATCACCCTTGAAAGGGAGAAGGGGAGGGGGCACTAAATCATCACTGGGGGATGGTATTAAGAGTTTGTTTCAATAAAGGGCTAACACTTGAAACGCCAGCACCATAAACTATTTATTATTAATGTTTATCTTCTTCTTTCTATTATTTTTAATTTTATATTTGTTTACTTTTATTTATTATTTTCTTCTTCTCGTTTATTCAATTTGTTTTGAGTTCTATTGTGTTCAGTTCTGATAAGCACTTTTATCCATTTACAGTCGAGTAGAACTTAGAGCTATAAAAATACTAGCCAAAAAATGGCTTCAGTAGTACTTTAACAAAGGGAGCCATGTGACACTACAAGAGCGGTCTCTTTCAACCGCACGTGGCTTAATACCCGCCAATAGCTAATCAACGTTTATTGTTATTAAAATGGGGATCATTTCATCGCTGGCTTTTGTAACTAGCTTTTGCTAGAATTGTGACGTTTGCTCCCTGCTCAGAACATGGCTGTTAGCGGATGTTTAGGATTGTAGTTTGCTACTCTCCTGTCAGAAACTACAGTCAGGTCTTGGCAGGGACTACCAGAACTAAAACCATTAAAAATCCCCGTTACACAATGGACAATTTTTACAAAACTAGCTTTAATGTTATACAATCAAGTATTTATAACTGAACTGTACTGCACCTGGGCACTCAGTCTGCAGAATGTTGGAGGGCTGCCCTGGAGTTCACGTCACGGTTCTTAGCTGCGCATGGGCAGGGCTCAGGGTTGCCAGGGCAACGTGGAATGCATACGCACAAGACTCTTCAGGTATGAGCGTAGATTTAATCCTTTCATTGAAATTGTCTCGTTGCATATACACAACACATACAAATCGGACATAACAGTTGGCTTTTAGAATGTAAGAATCTATCAAAGCTAACAATTGAA
Organism: Hydrozoanthus tunicans; assembly: GCA_026413305.1. Classification (NCBI taxonomy): domain Eukaryota; kingdom Metazoa; phylum Cnidaria; class Anthozoa; order Zoantharia; family Hydrozoanthidae; genus Hydrozoanthus; species Hydrozoanthus tunicans. The sequence goes on along the minus strand of JAOBAT010011124.1, from coordinate 1,223 downwards.
GATGAAAAGTGAATTTCTCCCAAACTATGAAAAATCTGAGTTCTAGTTGGGATAATTTACCAATACAGCTGGGACTGAAAGGGTTACCCACTCTAGTTGGGAGAATTTACCAATACAACTTGAAGTGAAAGGGTTAACCACTCTAGATGGGAGAATTTACCAATACAGCTGGAAGTGAAAGGGTTAATCACTCTAGATGGGAGAATTTACTAATACAACTAATTGTTTTAGCCCGTCAATACTAAGATACTACACCTTTGTTTTCAAAAATCTTCACTCTGGAAAGCGTTTTAGAAAACCTTCATTTGTGTGACGCTTTATTGTTTTGTAGTGTTGGCGGAAGACAAAACCGGATTGAAGCATGCGTTATCAATCGGCAACCAATTAGTATGAACAGGACCTAAAATTAACCAATTTACAGATAGTCGAAAATCTTTGCCGTAGGAAGTTTTAGGATGGTGACGTTTCGAGTGTTTGAAAATTGTCAGGTTAACGCCTGAATAATGCAGGTTTTTTTCCAGATGTTGAGTTTTATTTTCGTTTTACGCACGGTTGTGTAAATGACAAGTGACTGGCTTACTGTCTTAATGTTTGTTATTTTCATTGAACTTGGTGTCTTTCTCGCAGGTGTGGCTGTGTCGGATATGCCTCTGCTTTAAGCTGCAGTTGTACACGACAGCAGAAGCTGAGCTGGCCTCGTTTGGAGGCTTGGACCAGCCAGACCTCTATTACGAGTTCTACCCAGAAACCTACCCAGGCAGAAAGGGTAACCAGATAGAGTTGTACAAGTACTCTTGAATCAATGCATAGGCTAAGGGGAGGGGGTTAGGGTCCAAAACTGATGCATGAAAACCAGGTCAAGAGAAAGGTTCTCGGGAAAAAGGGTCTAGCCTGTATAGTATTAACCTAGCATTTTTATGTTCTAATTTTAGGCCCAAGCTCAGGGTATGCACCATAACCCATGATATAGGCTTTTTGGTTTTAACCCTAAGTTCTTGAGTGGACACTGTTTAGAATAATTTTGCTTTTCATCCTCAATCGTTTACCTTGTTTGATAAATCCCATTTTTTCATGACAATATGACTCAATTTGTATGTGTATATATGTATATATAAGTACAACAATACACATGACACAAAACTTCCAATAAAAACGCCAAATAGGTTAAAATATCAAAATGGTATAAAAGTTAAATCGTAGTTTAAAACAAACGTTTTCGACTT